>JAYRBW010115201.1:0-17650 GCA_036023295.1 Invenusta paracnida
TGATGTTTTCTCTTTTGATTTTCTTCTTTTCTGTTTAAGTGAGTTGATATTGACTGCGGTTTTATAAACTTTTGATTTAAAGCTTTATACGGAAGACGGAAGACGGGAAATTGTAAATATTTTTATTAAATATACAATATTGAAATATTTGCAAATTAATATTTTTGAAAATAACCTCTATGGTTTAATTTCAATGTTTATAAAATATACATCATACATCACAATGGCATATCATAATTATATAGATTTATTTGATTTTATTATCCTCGATTTCGATAGAAATAAAGAACTGTGTATGACAATTTATGCGTGCATAAAACAACTATATGCCTCAATATAGTTGTCAACAAATTAGTTTATTGGTCGCTCATTATAAAACCATAAAAATAAGAACGATACGGGCACCTTAATTAAATTCGATTTTTGGGCAATGCAGAATTACATATTCAATCTGAAAGGAAAACATGGAAATTTAAATTCATTGATTTCATAAATAACCATTTGGATATAATAAACTAAAAGGTTTCTCCAATCCAGATTATAATAGTGTGCATTTACGAAACCAAGGCATTATAAAATGACCCCTATTTATATCAATTTCACTCTGGACAAATCCACCTTGCTAATAGGTGTCCGAAGAGAGGATATAACGAGTGTATTAGGCGCTGCATCTGAGATGGGTGGTTTCAGTGGCCATAACTCACCGGTCAGTAGCAGCTGTCCCACTCTTGACTCAAATATGTTGTCACCTGCGCGAACAAAAGGGCGGTATCGAAGAGTATAAAGTGGCCCAAAGTCATCCCCTTCATCGACACCAAAGAAATCAGCAAATTACCGGTTTTGTCCAAAAATAGGAGGTAATACAACGCGATTTAACCCCCCCCCCCCAATTTTCCATACAGCACCTTACTCGAATTATGTAAGCATATTGGAGGAGTATTTCATTATTTTCTAAAATTCATTTCATTCAATTTTAAAAATTTATTTTAACGAGCTTTCCTACATATATACATAATATGACTACTTTCGTATGTATGTATGTATATCAAGGCTTCTGAATAATTGCCAAGGGGTCAGCATATGTCCGTTCCAGCGTGTACGGCTATGCTTCAGTGATATTTTAAGATGAGGTGGTTTCAAGTGGATCTCCTTTAAAATATTTAGAGGGTCATCTCTTTGGCTTCTGGACGAAAATTGACCACTACTCATCCTCAAGATAAAATGGGAGGAAGGAGGGGAGGTGGAAGTCACTTTTGTACGTGGTATCACTCGGTCGTCTTGTTGGACGAAAAGCCTTTAGTCGCGGAATTATATAGGCGCAGACAATGGAAACAAAGTCATTGCCGATCTGAGTAGCAGTGGTCACTTTTGCTGGACAATCTCATATAGTTATAGTTAGTTATTTAATCATAATTTGATGACCCCATTATGATTGCAAATGAGGTGAAAAGTATTGGATATGGTGATGGTGGCTGTGGATAAACCATACAGGCATAGTGCTAAAAATGATTGGGCAGGCTGGTCCTAACTAAAATTCCAACAGGTGAATATATATATACCTTATAATAAACCAAGGATTTTCATCCGAAAATTCTTTATATTATAATAAAGTCGGTGCATTATTGATGTATATTGCAAATAGTGCGGGTGTTTTAGACTTGTTTCAACATAAATGCGGTTTCTATCTGGGCCAGAAGAAACTACAGAAATAAGAGGCCTAGTGAAATAAATTGAATAAATGAAAACAATATGCCCCGATTCGAAGCTCGGTTTATTGTTAATAAGCTGTTAACGAGCCAATTTCTCGCACTATGTAGTCTCACATAACAATAGAATGGGTTTCCTGCTATATATACATAATATATATCAATGAATATATTATGATTATGATTATTGTGTTGGTATGTGAATATATTTATAACAGATGTGTGTATATAGCATTTATATAATTCAATATATTTAAGGGGATTGTGCTGCGGTATATCACAGAAACTTCGAATTCGAATTTAAAAGGCTAACGACGCGGAAACTTTCAATTATTCGAGGTTCTTAGAGGGATTAAGGTGCACATAAGTCACAAATGACGGACCAATCTTCCACAGGTTTGGCCATGGTTACTTGGCTGACCACGAACAGCGTAGAAATAATACGGGGGCCGGTTCCTCTTTTGATTAGAATTAGGCGTTAGCGATCTGCGGCTATAACAGACATATTTTTGTTGGATGAAGTTGTTATTAATGGGCGGATTTAACCATCCCCTTTAAGTTGTTTGTATAATATGCAACAAGTCAATTGCTACACATGTATCCAGGCTGATGATTATAATTAGTTGTACTTTGAGGTCGAAAACTCCTATAAAATAAACATAATGATTATTATATTGTCGTCCAAATATTTATGCCCTTTTTGTAAGATCTACATCTCAATCTTTACTGTATCACGGTTTACATATTTAATCGATGAAATGTATAAAATAACATATTTGTAAATAATTTATGTTTAGCTCAACGTTTTATTATATTGACCAGTGAGAAGGAATTGTATTTTGCCTTATTTTTATTAATTATTTTTTAATTAAGAATAATATATATAATCTTTGTTATAATGCCAGACACAGTTTCATCACAGTATAGTAAGAGATGTACCAGAATTTCATAAAAATAAATTTTGTTTTTTTATAGTGCATGGTTGTAATGTTCGCGCATAATAATGTTTCCTCTCATAATAGTATCAAATCTCAACTAAATCATTTATAAACTATTTGCATGCTAAATACTTATTGCGGACACTTTTAATTGATTACATAATCTATAATATTATAAATGAACTGTTCTCACACATTATGCATCGTAATACATAGTGATGTATATTATAAAGATAATTACAACCATAGAGTAATAATACCAAGACAGTTCACTTAGCGCATTTGAATGTACCGCCTAGGGCTTCTATTAATCTTTTACTTAGAGGGGTGGGCTTTTATTGGAAAGTAGGCTATTAATAGAGAGTAGGCTTCTAATAGAGTGAATACGGTATACATCTATCAAACTTTACAGACAAGGTAATTCGACCATGTAGATTTCAAATTTAATTTTAAAATGCTTTAAAAAAATTGTCTCTCTGATTTAAGGTAACATACTACTTTTTCCCCATGAAAAGTGTTGAGTAGTATATTATTAATAAAAATTCATTTTCAATAAAATTTAAATAAGTCATTTAATCAAAACGAAAATAGTTAAAACAGTTATTTTAATAACACGTGCTATAAAGTAGTAATAATAACGTCATAAAAACCATAAATGTTTGGTCCACACTATAATGACCAAAAACTATAAGATTGTACAGAAGGCTCACTCGATCTTTTGATTCAATAAAAAAATCTACCATTTTGAAACTGCACCAAAAATATCAAAATGTGCGTCAGAATGCCAGCTATAATAATATGTAATTTATAATAGAAGGATAGCTTAAATAATAATAAAGTTTTTTTGTTAGCAACAAATAACAAGTTTTGGCTACATTATTTGGTATGCATAGCCTATATTGTATACGGGCACTTTATTTCGTATTCCTGCGGCTTAAAAGTAGGCAAAACTAGTTATTTTCCGCTATCGCAAAACTTTATTATAATTCAAGCTATACTCCTCTAAATTACATATTATTGTAGCTCTAATTCAGGTGCACATTTCTGTATTTTTACTTTTCATATCAGTACTTTATATCATGTACATTTTCCTGTTTGAAATTCGATCTTTATACTTTTTAGAACGTAAATTCCATCGCATTGGTGGGAATATAAATGGCGAACTCTGCATATTTAAACAAACATAATAATTACGCTCTTTTGACCAAGTGAACTCTCTTGGTATTATTACTCTTGATTATTAGTGTACAAATATATACTAGAATTTCTATTTATTGACAGTTTTGTTACTATAACATATACCTACTCTAGTGCGCGAACATTATGAATGCACTGTAGTATTATTTTAAAATCGATATCAAAGCTCACAGATCTTAGTTATTGAGTTTTGACGTAAATTTTAAAATTGTTGTAATTCTTTATATTTATAGGCTATGTGGACTATTTAGGGTTAGGCTATATTCATTGTATATAGAGAAGATTGGTGAACATTTATTTCTAGTTAAAGATTATTAAGTGCAATATATGTTAATATTTTAAAATTATTATATAATTCTTAGCCTTATATGTTATAGGTATTATTAATATTAATTTTGAGTTAAAATACATTTATAGCAGAAGAATTATAAATCATATTCAAAATATTACAAAAAATTGGGTGAACAAGGTGATATATATTATCCTGATAAAAATATATTAACTAATATCTATGTAATATAATTTTAACAGATAATGTAATAAATGGGTAAACGCTATATATGTATACAATGAAATAGAAAATACAATACAGACAAATCTAATATGGTGGCCTTCGCATGCTGGATTCATTATTTTATGCGTTTCCTGTTTTCTCAGATTCTATCTTGCTAGTTAGATAAATAAAAAATGGGATAAATGATATGAAATTTATATTGAAAAATACACAGGAAATTTACAAGGAAGTAGAATTATTTCTTAATATAATCTATATAATTTTAACAAAATATTTTCTTTAAAAAGTATACTTTGAATTTATTGACAGAACTATTTTTGTAATTGATGGTATATTAAATATGCTACACATGTTACACATATATGATAACGTGTAGATTTTCTACTATTCATTATTTAGTTTTTCAAGTTTTGAAAAATAAATATATGTAGCAATAAAATAATAAAATAATTAATAACGATATTGCATTTTATCTAAAATATAGTAACTACGAAGAATATATCGTACATAAATACATAAAAATATAAGCATATATAATATTTAATATGTAATATTTAATATGACAATTAATTTTTCATATTATATACATACCTATATTCATATAACACATAAGATTAATACAATAGATAACTTTATATACATAGATTTATCGATTTAGATTTTTAATTATTATGATAAAAAGAGACCAGTAAAAATAATACTGATATATATATATTCTTTAATAATATGTAAATGAGTTGGCAGCATTTACTTAACTTTTGAAATGATTAACTTGACCACAATTGCCAAATGCACAATATAACAGAATTATTTAAGATTGCCATTTTATCTTAATTAATTTATATGTGAAGAATAATATAAATAATATATAAATAATTTGTTTATATAAGAAACAACAAATTCGTCTAAAGAAATGTTTAATGTATATAATGTATATTAAATAATCAGTGTTTTTAGTATTTTATTATATTTTACAAATAATTTAAACTTTAATTGAATTGAATTGAATTGAATAAATATTATTTTATTCTTATTCCAGTATTTCATAAACCAGTACCTTTCCTTTTATCTAACTTTTAACTTTTAAATTATTTAAAATTAGTTCAAATATAAGAATCTTAAAGTGTACATGCACCTTTATAATAAAAAAATGATTGAACGAATACTTTTTTCTGTATCTTTGGCGAAATTGGTTCGATATTATTATTATTATAACGTTCCCTATTATTTTAATAATTCCCCTTTATATCAAAAGCTCCTTATAATAGAATATTATAAGGAGCTATACAATGAGATTATTATTATGACAAGAAATCTAATCTATAGTTTGAAATGAAATTTTATATTTGATCACCTCTGTATGCGTAAAAAAACAGATTTCAATAATTAAAAATAATAACTAAAACAAAACTTTTGCTGATTAAAAAAATACCACTTTGATTTATAAATGATTAACTAACTGTAAAATATTACTTTAATATAAGACTTTTAACTTAATTCGTGATAAAAACTATAATAACCGATAATTTTACGATTAAATTTATCGAGTTTTGTAATCATTAATTACATGTATATATAATATATATATCGCACATGATAATCTGTATTATTGGTGTAATAGCTGAATATAAAATTTTGTTCATATTTACAATATTGTGTAATAATTAAAGTACATAAAAACACATTAAGAAGGGAATGGGAATTAATAATTTCACTGATCCAAAAATTAATATTTTTCCTGTGCAATTATTAATAAAAATTAATTGCTACATATAACGTTAAAATTCTAATTCAACTATATATTTATTTTCATATTAATTTATTATTTACTTCAATCTTTGTCAGACCGAGCAGTTGTCACTTCAACAGATAGCGAAAAGGCCAGAGAAGATAGAGGAGACGAAAAAGCTATAACTGATATTGACGTGGTAAGTGGCTCCGGTGGCAACATCAAGGATGAGAGCGATGCTGACGGTGGAGAAGGAGGTGGTCTTGAACTTCCTTGCAACCGAAGATGTCGAACTACCTTCACTGAAAGTCAAGTCGCTTCTCTTGAGACGGCTTTTCAGCAGACCCACTATCCTGATCTAGCTCTTCGGGACCATCTATCAAACACTACTGGCTTACCAGAGTGTAAAATTCAGGTACATTTTAAAATAATTATAGTATGTCATAGTTTTTTTTAAATAATACTACATACAATGAATCTACTACTTGCAAAATATTTAGTAGTATAAATATTAACTTAGTATTTTGAAGAAAGTTAAAGGTAGAAAACTATTTAATTACTCTTTATATTATACTTTTTAATAATTGTCATAAATTACTATCATTTGAAAAATTTACAGATTTTATCTATATAAGTATTTGTTTAATTAAAATAACAATTTAAAGCTTATTGCTGTGACAAATGAATAAGCGACAAAAGTATTATTTAGTTAATAGTATATTAAAAGTGCAACCATATAATATATCAATTATATCGATATCCTTAACGTAGGATACCGAATATATAAAAGAAATGCAATACTCATATATAAGCATTTCGATCCTGACCCTTCAGGTCTGGTTCAGCAATCGACGAGCACGCTGGAGGAAGCAGGTCAATCTCCACGTTGGTCAGTCTTCAGTCCCATCATCCGGTGGTGACCAAAAAACTATGACCTTCCCCTTCATTCCTCCTCCACCCCTTCTCTCTCAGCACCAGTTATCATTGAAGGACTCAAGTGGTGGAGCAGGTTCTAGAATGAGTGAACACACGGAGACCAAAAATCTTGGTAACAATTGTTTTTCTATGAAAATTAAAAAGGTAGTATTTATAAAATGCCTTTACACAAAGTTAAAAAAATGACATAAAAATGGGTATAAATTAATTTAATTATTCTAAACGTATTAAAAGCTTTCAGGAGCAAAATGTGTAAACATGAGAATATTCAAACTTATTAGAAATAATGCAGATTACACTGATAATAATTGACGACAAATATTAAATAATATATTGATGCAGGTTCAAGCGAAATGTGGGTTCAAATAAAGTTCTATTTATCACTTGTCGATGGTCGATTTGCTTCTCAAAAATAAACTAATATATTCCTGTAAAATGTTTGTGTCTGTTAGTAATAATCGACATCTGGAATGTCCAATAAACTGAATCAAATTAACCGATTTACAATAATCAGTTTTAAAGGGGAAAATAGTTATATTCTGAAGCTTTTATTCATACCGGGCATTTCTGCGCTTTCATATCCGGTGTGGGTTAAGGGGGCTGATTAGCTTTCCCGATAATTTTAAAACTTCATCTAGTCTAGTAGAGTTTTTAAACTTCGCATGTAGTTAAACCAAAATGTTTTATAACATAATCAATTGAGGAATTGCCAATACTAACTTAAAAAAATAAGTAAACAATAGTTTAATATACCTAATTTAAAAAATGTGAAAATACTGATAAATATTACGTATTTACTGCAAGCAAACCTTTTCATATTTATCTTCATGATTTATTATGTTAAACTAATCAGTACCCGAATCCAACTTTCATCGATTGCAAGAAAGATATGGTTTTATGAAAAAGTATGTTTTACTCAATATTGACAAAAATAGGGCATTCTTAATGTATAGTGATGTAACCACTGTTTGGGTGTGCAATAGTTTTAAGTGATAAAAGTTGGAAAACTACATTTTAGAAAACGTCATGGAAGCTGACAATGTTCCGTTTGCTCATTTAAAAATTCTAGCAAAACTGCAGGGTAGGTTAGGGTTAGAATCCCAGTTGGGGACACACATTACCTCCCCCTTTCCTGGAGGCAGCTGTCATTCTGAGGGAGCTTGATGGGTCTGCTGTTCCAAATCTTCTGGTTGGCACTGGATACTGAGGAGAAAATCGCATATAGCCATAGCCATATAGCCATAGCCATATAGCCATAGAAGTTTGACAGGATACACACTTGTAGATTATTTTGTTAATTTGTGCCTTTACTACTTTAAGTAATATATATTATACAACCACAATAATATACTGTTTGAGTAGCACTCGAAATGTACATTAACATTTTTATCTATCATGTTTTTTCATTAAATTCGCGTTCGGTAGCATTTTAAAATACACAATAATTTATTATTTTAAGTATTAATACAAATGGGTTTATAGCAATATCAAATATTTACTTATTGTATATATAAGTTGCACTATATATATTGGAACTTTTCGTTCATATATGTGAATATTATTATTCTGAATATTCGTATATGTTTTTTGAAATATAGACTATTTATTGATGTTTAATACTCCTGTTTGTTATTGCGTCATTACAGAATCATTCTTTAAAATTCTATAAAACCCAAAACACAAAACTCAAAATACAAAATACAAACGGTTTTAAAATATTGCTCGATAACTGAAATATTTTTATCGAATATAAATTATATATAATTGCTACTTTTAGCTTCTCAGTTTTATGATCATACTAAAAGAAATTTTAACATTTTTCTAAATTAAAGTCATTTTTTGTTTTCAGCCACATTGTACGCGGAAAAATCATACGACGAATTGGTCAGAAATTATTCCTTTCTTAACCAAAGGTTTCTGGAGGTGAGCAAAAAAACGCCCCCGTCTTTATTTTGTTAAAAGCCATGTTGATAAAGTAAATAATCCCACCTCATGTATAATAAATAGTCTCTTTCTCTCATAACGTCAAACTATTCGCACTTGTAAAAGTAAATACAACAACACCAATCTATAGAGAAGGTATTTATTTTTAACAGTTTTTTTTCTAGTTCTGCGACTAAACTGTTTTAATTCGAGTCTTTTGTGATTAATTATTAATTCAAATTCCCATTTTTTATCGGAATTACAGTTGATGTATAATATGAGACCTCTGTATTTGAACCTCACAAAGCAAAATATTTTTCTGGGTTATTTTCAGTTTTAAAATGAGTGATTATCAGCTTGGTTTTGTTTACGACAAGGATAAGATAAGATATTATAAAACACACAGCAGTATTTTTAAATATGCAAATAACAATATTTAAAATATTGAATTTCAATATATATGAAAATAGTAAATTTATTAAAACGTAACCGTTTTTGTACACGATGTCTTTAAAAAGAGATTAATAAATATCAGACACAAAAATGATGTATAAGGAATTGTGATATATATACAAACTTTAGCCATTTTACTTGATCCTCTTTTATAAACAAGTAACTTTCTTTTGTTCTTGTTCACGCTCCATAATATCACGATTGCTTCAAGTAAGTCAGTCGTTCAGAAATTGTTGAACTTCTTTTTTGTTTGTTAAAACCGTGATGTCTTATCGTTACATCTCCGATTAGAAGAAAACTAATATGCACTACTTCAATATTTTTCAATTATCGAATATACTTACATAAAAAACTGTTTTTAAAGAACACCCTTTAGTAAACCTCAAACGAAATGTATAAAAGAAATCTTCTGTTAACTTTTAAAAACTCAAAACGATGTCTAAATTAAAGAAATATAACATGCACCATACCACCATATATTTTTTATTTATCTAACCATTCTCTGGAGAAGTCCTATTTTTTGTCAGTACAATCTAAATGTTTATTCTATTGTGAATAGATATCGTTAAACGTACAATAAAATCAATTAACTAAACATTATCATAAAGTTCTAAAACAACAAATAGTATCAATATATTATTTATGACATAAACAAAACTTAATAATTATAATGTACAATCCGTAGTCGAACAAAGGATTGCGTTGTTATGAAAAAAAAGTCTGTTGCTATTGACGATTCCTGATTTCATGTTAAAGTTTAACGTACAATTATTAAAAACATTGCCTGCCGCATTTGTTCCTTGGCTAAATATACTATCAAAAATGGGGTTGTTGCTTTATTTGCTTATTCCACTGCCACTGGTACTACAAGACTGAGGTGTTGACGTTGAACCATAAACTGTAGTAGACATTTGTTCTTCATAAGATTCTGTTTCAATATAAGAAGCCGTAGCCAATCCAGAAATTCGTCTAGTTTTCTTTTGAAAATTTCACGTTCTTATCATTATCTGAATAAATAGTTGTTCTTAAATTTCTCGGAATTTTTTCAATGGATTGAATTTTTGATGTTTTATACCACACCATGGAAGAGGCATTTGATTTTGGTGTCAGATAAAAAGCATTTAAAATTGAATTATCTCGCCGGTGACTAAGATACTCTTCATATACATAGCAATGACAGATCGGTCAGGGTTTTCTTGATTTTCTGTTTTTAGCTTTTAGAATCTGTTTTCAGAACCTTTAAGCTGTTTTAGTTTTTCGGACGAAATTTCAATACATGGTCTTATGGAATTAGATGGTATTTCACTTTCACTAGTACTAATACATGGCTCAGCATCAAATTTAACCAAATCGTTTAAAAAAGAAAAATAATTATCGAAACTTACAAAGGGTGATGGCAGATCCATATTTATATGACATATTAAGAAAAGAAACTATATTTTACCAAATCATGAAATAATAATGATTATGAACTTTAGATATGATGATATTGATTATAAAATATTTTATAATTAATAATAAATGAAATCCACTATAACTAAGAGAATAAATATTTATTCTCCGCTAACACTAGATAAATAATATGCCATCAATATCTATGGAAGAAATAAACGGAATCTACGAGCCATAATATAAATATTTATAAAATGTATTTTTATATATTTAAACAATTTTATAACGTATACTTATTTAAATTTTCAAATTTAATATTTAACTTAAATAAATTCAATCAATGATTGTCTTATTTTTAAATTTTGTGTTAAAAAAGCAAGTGGATTGATATAATTACAACAAATTATGTAAATTGCAATTATCATGAATCGCTATAATATTGTATAAAGTTAAAGAAAGTAAATATGTTGTTCTAATAACAGCTATTCAAATATAAGCTTTGAACATATATTTTATTTAAGGATTATTATATGAAATGATTATGTGCACATACTGATCATGAAAATATTTGAATTAATTTTGAAATGTTTGTCAGATACAACATAAAAATTTAAACACAATCAATTTTTATTTAAATTGCACTGTACCTAAGTATATCGACATAAACAATTAAATCAGGGAATCTGTATGTCTGTATATACCCATGTCTGTATATCTATAAATCTATATGTAGGTATATTTTTTTAATACAAATTTCTGATTGTTAAAAGAAAAATATAAGTAATTAGATGATATAAAATAATTAAAGAATACTTCATAAAACCTCATCGTTTATCATTAAATGTCAGATGCAGACATATGTAATTGAATCGGCAGACAACAATGGCAATAATTTAACAGATTTTATTAAATTTCCTGAGTACAAACGTTTACATTTTATTAAAAGAATGGAACATGAAAGTCCCCAAATGGTTTCACTGCGCAGAAATAACCAACGCAGACATTTATTTAAATTGATGTATTAATGTAAATAATAAGCGCATATTTGATATTTGCAAAAATTGAAATATATTACAAATTACAAATTCGATATTTTATATTTTATATACATATTTATATTCTCAAAGTTATCATATTTGACAGTTCAGTTTTTTTTAAGATAACGTGGAAATTTGTTCTTATAATATCTATACTTGGATTTCCAATATTATTAAAAATGTAATTTATGTTAGATTTTTATCAAAGAGGTAATTTTGGTTTACTGGATCATAATAAGTTATGATCATTGCATAAAATCATAGCGTTACTACTTGTAGGTTCGAGCCCTTGTTTGGTCCTACTTTACTTCCCATCTCTCTGATCGGTAGCTGTGTCAGTCGAGTCATTATAGTTGCTTAGATTATGATTGGTTTCAATTTATTTTTCTAAACCACATCGACCAGATAGTTATAGATCCGAGGTTTATTCTGCTTTAGTATAGGTATACTCATTAATATTAAAAGTATTATAAAAATGCTTTCAAGGGATATATAACTAGATGGATTGTAATTGGACAATATATTTTTATATTAAAGACACGTTTATTATTATTAATATGTTCATTTATACACAAAATATATACACAGTACAATCTAAGTGCAATACTGAATGAAAGCAATAGAAAAAATGTGACAAAGAACAAATAAGAAAAATATAACATAAACCCGGAGTATTCGTATAAATGCTTAGTAAAATAAAATATTTGAATTTACGTCTAAATAAAGAGAATTCTTGAGTAGAACACATGGAACTGGGTAGAGTCGTTCAAGTTATAAACTTTATATTGTATTAAGAGTATTTATATCTATATTTTCAAAAGAGATACAGGCAATGTATCTATAGGGTCGCACACTGAAATAAACTTATTTAGTTAATTACATCACCTAATGCATTGCAATATTTTCTACTATTTACTATAGAAGTGGGCTGCATTAGTAATTTGATTTCAGATTAAAAAAATCATTTCGATTTCTCACATAATATATCTTCTCTCTTTGCTTTTTTAATAATGCTTCTATAATGACGTATTCATAATTTTCGATTAAATATATGTGTTTTTCTACGCACATAATTTTGTACAGCGAGTTAATTAATTGATCTCGTTCATATAACTAAATAATAATGTTTGAAGTTTCAAAGACCGAGTTTATTTTTCACTTCTTGTAAAATATAGCCAATGAAGTATACATTATACTATAACTTTATATAGGTATACTTATATTAGTATACAGCAGAGTTACTCAGTACCTACAATACTGTGTTCATTTATTTAGCGTTTACAACGATTTTTATTTATTTGAGTTTGATGAAAGAAGTCGGAATGTATTCGGAGAAGGGTGTTTAATAAACACACTTTGTGTAAAGAAAATATAGCATAGAGTTAAGTTTTAAAAGAAAAACAAAAGAGTATCTTCTTGGATAAAATGTTTATTATAAGACTTCAGACGTATCGCTATACGTTCGTAGCTTCCTCAGTGCAAAAGTGAAATGATTACAGCTTACAAGTCGATAATATGTCTTTATGTATTAAAGTATATAAAAAAGACCACAAACTTGCACTCTGTATGATGTTACATTGATAGAATTTGTGTTCTAATTTCAAAACGATTTTATATATATATATGTGACTACACAAAAGAAGTAACGTAATATATAAGCATATTATGTGCATCAAGATACTACAAATTAAACTTAAAATCGCTACATATAGACATTATCTTCAAATTTAACTAAGGTATTTGTTTTTTTAAAGCGGATTCTTATGAACGAAATTGAAGGAAAATGTTACTCAATTCTAAATAGATGAACCTTTATTATCACATCCACATCAATCAAAAGTTAACCATTCAGGCAAATGTGTGGAAAATTAGTATATATTTTTGCTTTAATAAACCTGGCAAGCTGACTTTTTTCATGTATATAATACATAATTAGAAATACATTCTAAATTACAAAGTACATAAGGTGTGAGAAATAAAACGACCCTTTGAAATAAATATAATTGAGTAAAGAATAGAAATATAAATAGCTCTGGAGACAGTAAACAGATGGGTATTTCCCATTGAAATGCACACCTGTATATAAAATACGTCAAATAATAAATTTTTGAAGCTGGAATGTATTGATGTGGAAGCTTATGTGGGAACTGCAATTTGATTCTGCGTATATTATAACAAAAACTAAAAACTAAAAACTAAAAGAGAAACATAAGTTCTTCATTCGGCATAAAAATAGGAATTTACAATCAATCAAAGTAAAATAATCTATGTATGTGTCACACTGTTAGCATATAAATAGATTGGATGCGCAGATGTACTTTCTAGTCGGATAATTTAAGAATGATGCTTACGCGTTCCTCTTCTTAAAATATGCTGTGCATGTCTAGTTACAACACTAAAAAAAAAGAATTCAAAAATGATTCAAATGTTACTCTAGTGTTGTTTGAATTCTTATTATTTGGAAGAATTAAAAAGGATAATTTAATATAGGTACAAATGAACACGCCACGCAGTGTTTCACCGCTGTTTATTGATTTATTTTTCTTCGGAAAAACCCCTTTCCTGTTGAGAGAAAAAGGAAGTATTAAATCTTGTAAACACATTAATGCCAGTTCCTCTGTTTGTAATATACATGGATATAGTGGTTAATTTGAATAGAGATGCATTGTAGTTTTAATAGCTCTTCACATTTATGAATTATATTTTGTCATCAAAAAACGGTATCTACCAATCTTGCTATAAGATTTACGTTGGCTAGATTTGTTGGCTGTTTGTTCTGATTATAATTAATTGTTAGGTTTTAAAATTTACAAAAAATATTTAATTATTTGCTTATTCTAAACTTTAATCAAGCAGTTACAAGCAGTTAAATACACGTGAATTTATCACAAATATGCTTAAAAGGCATTATTACATATTTTATAAAATATCGCACGGGTATAATGACTTGTTTATTGCGTTATTCAATATTATTGTTTAACCAAATTATTTGAAATACAAAATCGGTAATATTTTAAACAGTTTTAAGCAGTTTTTTAATCTAATTTTTACTTGTTTTTTATTCACAGTTACATCGAAGCAACTTTTCAGATGCTACTCCATCACTACCTCCTTCCATGATCTCACTGTTGGCACCACCGCCCTCGATTCCGTTACCTTTGGTTACCCCACTCCCATACCCATCGCCTAGTTTGGATTACTGGACATGGGTTAGACAGCAAACGCTTCTTTTGAATCTTGCCAGGAAATAAGAGTCATCTAGATTTCTAGTGGACAAATTATGACAGTACTATATTACATTTTATACGTATACTATCAAACTTTCAAACACAAATGCCTTTTAATTTCATCATGTACATTGTAGTTTCCGCTTTTTTTGTGAATATTTTCTTGCAGTATTTATTGAGTGACAAGAAGATTCGCTTATATTATAGGCATATTCATGAATCTAATTTAAATGGGATTTACGTCAGTATCATACTTGCAATACATATAACTATCTTAGATATTGGACAAGCCTCTTACATAATGTGTAAAGTTTGTAACTGACGGCCATGTAGCTTAAAGGCCTGTCTAGACCATTACAAAGTTGAATGCTACATGAAACCTTACAGGGTAATTCCCATCACAAGCGTGTTACACGGTCTTATTTGTCCATAAGAATTGGCTACCTACAAGACATCTTGAGGCAGTCTGTCATACTGCAGGCATTTGATGTGGCTAGACCTTCACATGTAAATACATGGCTAACTCTAAATTGATTGGGTAATCTTTTGAATTATTCTTTTGAATTATTCTTTTAAAAGTCTTCTCCATGCATCTTAGCGAACAATTTCTATCCACAAAATAGTAAAGTATTTAATTCAATTTCACTGCCTAAAACAAATATTCAAAATGTTTTATTTAAACATCGTAAATTTTGTTAAATATTTTTATCTCTAAAAAAGTTTAAGACTAAAGATTTTTTATTTTAGTTTTAGAAATACAAAATATTACTTAATACAATAATAAACATTAATTTTACTATACTTATATATGTGCTGTATATTTAAAATTTAAACAATATAATATGTATAAAAATGTCTGTACTGCAATTTTGACATTGAGTTTACTCTGTATAAATAAATTTTGATAATACCTACTGATGTAGGTACTAATTACCTTTTTATTTCTTGTAACGCATCATTTTTTTAAATTAACTAATATGTATAGGTATATATATATATATATGTATATATACTTTATTCTTCTGTATCTTATAGAATGAATAATGTTACTTTATTTTTATTACAATATAATAAATATGATTTTGAAATGTAATTCATAACATTTAATTTTTTGTAATTTCCAGCTATATTGAAGAGGCGCTTATATACGTTAGATAACGAATTATATTAGCCTTCTCTTAATATAATACAGTATTTTAGGCTAAATTATGATCTCACTTTTCTGGCATATTATTTCATAATACAAATCTTAATTAATTAGTCGACATAGGACTTAGGCTTCAACTGATTGATGCTGCAGCGCAAATCAGTTTGTTAAAGTCAGGAGTCGGGGTTCGAACTTGCTACCTTCTGGCTTGAAGGCAGGAGTCCAACCCATTTGTCTATCACTCTCCTTGGTAATAAGATCGAGAGCTTTAACAAACTGATTTATCCTGGCGAATTGAGATATTTATCAATTCATTAGTTTAAGTTTACGACGACTAATTAATTAAAATTTGTATATATATATCTTTGTAAAGCAAGATAGCAATTTGAAGTATATGATTATTAATAGCCTCAATGATTTAATTGATAAAACTGTTTTGTCTGCTCAAATATTTAAAGTTTTAAAGTTATATATTTTCAATCACATTTTAAATTGAAAGAATATTATCTATATTTGAATGAAGTTTTCTCTTTTCTTCGATAAGAATAAACAATATTAAATAAAAAATAACTGCTTTTTAATGTATTCATCAGTATATAATTAAATAGGGGTATGTATAGAAAATGAATTAAATTGCTAATGAGAAGAGTAATAACATTTTAAGAGTTAAAACGAATGCTATAACAAAATTTACATATTGATATAAATTTATGCTAATTAAGAACAAGTATTTTGATACACTTGGCCAACTCTAAGTTCATTATGTATTATGTAGGTACTTATCAACGAATTGCTGAAACTGAAAATGTTTTAGGGTATTGCATGCCTGTTAGGATATTCTTGTGTTAAAACTAGTGTTATAAAAGCCAATATCCCTCGGGCTTTTTGCATGTCTTTATACTGATAGGAATTCACTTGAAGGAGAAGAATATTATAAATATGTATTAAATAATTACATATAATACATGTAATATGCGTTTATTCGAATTGTTTGAAAAGTTTATAGGCAATATTATTTTGTTAATTTGTAAATCAATTATTGATATTTATATTTAACATCTACATATTAAAATATCTACCTACTTGATTAAATGATGGTAATGGTCAAAAATAATTAATTAATTAAATATTATTTGTAACTTCGTTTCATCGAGATAGTACACTTTTCTAACTTTTCTTAAATAATTTACAAATATTTCTTCACTGACGACGGAGATACTAAAAGTCGTTTTGAAGAGGTAATTTATTATTGATTAAATTCTAAAGTAGATTTAGAAAATGTGTGCATAATTTAAAGAGGAGTGATTTATTATAGTTTTTTACTTATTTTAATTGATTCAGTCTAATTAAAGAAATGAATCGATATATTATAATTATATTATTATTAGCCAAAATGGCAAAAAGTGTGTTAGCTCATATCATAAAAGAATTGAAATAAGCGTAAAATGTGT
>JAYRBW010115212.1:0-17649 GCA_036023295.1 Invenusta paracnida
ATAATAGCAGCAAGAGCTCCTGACTCCTTATTTTATTTTATAACTAGAATGCTGCAATGGGCACACCAATTCATCAGAAATAAAGTACATGCTGATAAAATAAAAGAGCTTGACAAACCTAGAAATTGCCAACATTCAGAACACAAAAATCAATTCAGCAAATTCTGTATTACAGAAAGCCAGTTCCAGCAGGGTTCATTTTGATCAGCAAAAAGTTTTTTTACAAAAAGTCAGTGGCTGGGTTTAAAAAATTGAAATAAGCCTGTCCAGGCTTACTTAATTCAGCTATCCAGTAGTCAATTATTGTGGACATTTCAATCTCTTCAGAAAAGATTTCTTGAAGGAGCTGCTAGGTACTGCAAAGTGGAAACCAGCATCAACAGCAAGAAACAAAAGATTTGATTTTAATTATTGAAATTGGTGACATGCTATGTGTTACATATTTATGGTTCAATCTTTGTTTTACTCTTAAATATATATATAATTTTTTTTTGTAAATTACTGGTACTGGTAAGAGTCATCAGAATTCCAATCATGTAACATTTTCAAAAACTCTTGCCACTTTTTGTAATTACATAAAATCTGTTATGTTTAATTTTTTTGCATATGTTTCTGCAATTCCATATGAACATGGAAACCATATGTGTATGAGACCACTATTATTCAATAGTACAGACATCCAAAACAATATATTTTATATGAAATAATCAAATGTTATATTACCTATATATCAAATGTATCTATGTATCTATGCTAAGTATGTACATTGTTATCCTGTCTGTATGAATTAAATTTTACATTCCTCAAAAATGCAAAAAATATTCTTCAAATTTTGATATGCCAAAACGGCCTGTTAATAGTATTGATTCATTAAGAAATATTATGGTATTTGTTAAAGTTTTTATGTAATAATTTATAACAATTGTGACATTTATTATAGTTAACATAATTAGATGCCTATAGCCAAATTTACATTAGAGTTTGACCACTAACTTCTTATCATATAATGATTCTGGCTAATTATTTTACACTGCATGAAACCACCATTTGTTACTGCATGTACTGTTGACAGCTATAGATATTTTATGACTTCTAGGGTTCATTCTCAGGTAATTCATGACAAAGTGATCACAGAGCTAACCCAAATAGCAATGTTTCCAGGCAAACAAAATTGAATTAAGTTAAAATTATGCTGGTGTTGATCCCTGTTTCCATAAACATTTAGGAATTTACATGGATAGCTGCAGCACATAAATACAGCCTATTTATTTTATGTTATGGCATTATGCATGATTGCATTGTTGTCTGCTTAAAAGTGTATGCACTGTTTCTGTACATGATGTGTACTAATGAGAGAGACTAAATGAAAAAAATGTGATTTATAGCTGTTTACTGAAAAATCATCATTTCTAACACATAGAGCATAAAGTACAAAAAATTAACAAAAAGTATATCTTAATGGATGTAAAAAACCTGTACATAATAATATGTGGCCCATACTTCAGTAACGACTATACTGTTGGCAATTGTACCTATTAGATCCAGACTTTTAAAATTCTTATGACCTCAGTTGTTGTTATACACCAATCATTTTACAATACATATACTGTATGGTCCCATATAAAAATTCTTGAATTTATGGGCATAAAATAGCTCAGTTACTTACTAAATATTTGTCTGGCATAAACTGATATTACACACACTAAAACATATAATGGCAGAATTGATTGTTATGCATAATAGCTGTGAGATTCTCCAGGTTTTATCATGAGATAATCTGTGAGAAAGCAATGGCGTCTTCCTTATTAAAAGAGCAACTTTGCCATTATAATTGCCTTGATAATGATATTGAAAACCCCCAAATCTTGGCATTTTTTTATTATATTCTCCAAATAACCCATATTGAAAAGAAATCACTATATGCAACTAAAAAGTAAATGGCAGGATAAATTTCCTCAAATTTCAATAATTTTCTAGATCAGTGCAAATATGTTAGATGTGGGGGGTGTGGCATTTTTTAGGTGTCGGTGTTGCTGAAACAGTTATGAAATTAGTTGAACCTATTAGATAATCAACTGAAATTATCTGAGTTACCTTATTTATTTGCTTGAAAATTGCAAATATTAAAAAAGTCGTGTATACACTAAATACATTATTCGATTTGCAATTGTCATATTATTTAAATAATATATTTCTGCTTCACGAAACCTGTTTAACCAAATCATTCTGTAAAAACCTAATGATTTAACGATTTTTTAAGATCCATGAGACATGTCTGAGATGCCTAGAAATGCATTTGAAGATGTAGAATCCCCAAAAAATTTCTTGCAGGCTCGGAATTAGAGGAAACTGTATAATGAGATGCAGGAAGATTGGCCACCAAAATTTTCTGGAAATTTACAATTGCCTGTTACCATGCGTAGTAAATACATGCATATTAAATTAAGCATATGCAAAAATATTATATATTGTAGTATTAATTGGTGAATTAATGTATCAGATGAAGTATTTAATAGTAAGTGTTAATTTTAAACACGTTTTGGTAGACACACAGAAATACATATTCTTGAGTACATTGTGTATATGTATATACATACATACATACATACATACATACATACATATATGAGTGTTTCAAAATACTGACCATTTTTATTCTAAATTTACCAAAAAAGGAAAGGTGATTATTTCAATTTATTTCTGTCATAATTACAATCTTAGAATGATTTGCAACTTTATAGTATACAGTAATTTAGTCTTGTATGTAATTTGGCCTCTGTATAATCATCTAAATGTGTAACTGACAAATGCATCATAGCTGCTCAGTGATGTCTTTGAAATATTACTAATGAAATAAATAGGATCAAATTTTGGTAACAATTATTTCTATCAGTAGTTTACTTTTTATATCCACAGAAAATAATTTATTTGTATTATAACCAATAAAATAACTTATTTTCGTAGTATACTAAGCAGCAATGATTAAACAAAAATATAGTTTTTTACTATACCATATGTGTTTTATTCCTAAAAATATATATAACAATTTACATAAGAATAAGAATATACTGATTTAATTGATTTAAATGCAACGGACATATACTATAAATAATGCAGAAGATTTAATTAAAATATGGTGCATTCTTTCTTTATAATTAAAATCACATATATATAAAAACAACATATATTTTATTATTTTATACAATTAATACTATAATTATACGATTACAGTTTATACTGTAATATATAGTGTATACTTATTTCATGTTGATATATTAATTTCATGTTTATTTATATTTTATTTTTACAGAAAACTGTTTGTTGGAGGTCTTGATCAGTCAACTACAAATGGTATGTATATTTGTGTTAATTAATGCTTTTTGTTTTTAGGTCAATTTCATTTTTATTTTTTATTTTAGATTCACTAAAAAATTATTTTTGCAATTATGGAGAAATTGAAGAAGCTATTGTTATGATGGATCATCGTACCAGTCGGTCTAGAGGCTTTGGATACATTAAATTCAAGAATGATACTTCAGTTGATAAGGTCATTAGTATTAAACCGCATATTATTGATGGGAAGGAAGTTGATCCCAAACATTGTAATGTCAATATGAAAGGGAAGGTATGTATTTAGTTTTTATATATTTTAATTTTTATACAGTTGTTACACACGTGTATGTCTATTGCTTAAAAATCATGGAATATATTTTTATGTACCTTTAGTAGTACGTATGTACTAGTGATTACATTATATAATTTAACAAGTTAATAAAGCGTAACAAAAAATAAGAAATTAAAAATATAAAGTGTTGCAGAATCGATTTGTCCTTAAAATAGATTTAAATTAGATTTACTTGTAAATTTATTTCTAGATATGTTCATCGTTTTATATTGTGTAATAGTCGTCACTTCTAACATGCTAGCTATGTCATTTGTATAATTATTGCTTGGATCCAGTACAATTCATCTTAATGCTATATTTTCAGAACATCGTGTTTTACATAGAAATATTTACTTGTACATTTCGTGCATTAGACATAAATTACCCACCATTGATTTTCTTCTACATTTGATTATTTGCTCATTCATTCTCTTTGTATAATAAATGTTCTTTTAGATATTTATATTTTCCCTTTTAATATTATATTCTGATATTGATAATAATGTGTATTACTTAACATTACCCGCAATACATTTTAGAATCGTCGAAGTCTCAAAATTTTTGTCGGTGGTATTGCTCCCGAACAAACTGAAGATAGTGTGCGTACTTTTTTCCAGTCATATGGAGATGTAAGTTTCATAACTGCTTTTAAAGTCTGTAAACATTATATTTAATCTCCACATATTCTTTTCAGGTCACTGATGTAAATCTTATGATTGATCCTACGAAACAACGTCATAGAGGTTTGGTCGCTATATATTTCCTAAAGTTTAAATTTATCGTTCTTACTTTTTGTTATTTCTGATTTATTTTTCTTGCAATTAATCTGTATGTTTTTATTTTGTAGTGTACTGCGTACTGTAAGCAGATAAGAGTAGTTTATAATACTGTACTGTAAAGTCAGTCATACAGTAATTATACGGTATTTACTTATATATACATACGTATTAACTGTACAGTATCTACTGTAGAGAAATACGGTATTTTGGACCTATCAGAAACAGTAATGGTAGCCTGTCACCAACGCTGAGGTTTTTAAAATTATAACTAAAATTTGGAGAAAATGGTGTAATATAGGGCTACTCTTGGTCTGCTTACACGACGGAGACATGCAGCACATGGTTCAATTTCTAAGCTGATTCTCCTGTAGGCTTCGCGTTCGTTGGATTTGAGGATGAAAAAATCGTGGAAAGTCTGATACAATTGCATTATGTCAGCTTAAATGGAAAACAGGTCCATATTTTTCGATTTATTTATTTTTCCCTCCTGTTTTTGGCTTTCAATTCCCGGGTCAATACTTAAGTCAATACTTTTACTTAACTTTTCGTTAGGTTGAAATCAAAGCGATGGAGCCCCCAAACCCGAAACGGCCACTTCCAATGCAGAACATGCAGTCAGGATTTCGTGGACGAGGTAGAGGAGGACAAATGAATCATGTACAAGGTATATAATTAATACATATACATATTTACTTTCTAAGACTACTTTTTGTTTCACTTATCTCAATATAGGTTTCTCAAATTATAATCTAAATTTCATGTTCACTTTTAAAACCTGTGGCCACAATATAAATGACAAGAATTTTTGTGATATGTGTGCACTCAAGTTGCATACCTTTTAATATATGGCGTACCTTTTTATAAGAATGTTTACGCTTACATTCAACATTTCCAACTATATGTGTTTAATAATGCCATTATCAGAGTTTCATATGCTTCGTGGAATTTTTATTTTTTTTAAATCAGGGGAAAATCAGGAAGTTTAATTTTTATTAAATCCTGTAATTTCAAATAATTTTTATAAATCATGGAATTGTATTTTTGGTTTCATTTTTGAAATAATTAAAATCGCTTTGCTTCCTGTCAATGTATTAATATTTTAATATATATACCTGTTTTTAGTTGTCATCTTAATAAATCCAATAGAATTTTTTTTACTTTCTCACTTTAATGTGTTTTTAGACTATGACCTTGACTATGTCAAGTTTTTACACAATAAAACATTTAACGTAAAATTGGATATTTTTATAATATCTGAGGAAAAATAGAAATCATGGAAAATGATCCTGTGAAAAGGGTATAAACCCAGTGTTATGTTGTGAATGACATTATATATACTATATTGTTTTCTTCAATTAAAAATATTTTATTTTATTATTAAGACTTCTAATAGTTTGTCTCAGTAATTACAATTTATTTATCTATTTTCAGAATGATGAAATTATTTTCTTATCAGCAAATAAAAATAGTTAGTAAATATAGGTTTATTTAAAAGTACTTTCTATTAAGGAATAAGTTTTTATTTAAGCATACTAATTTCCCGAAAAATTTTAGGTACACTACTCGGGGACATATTTTGTAATTAATTATAATCTGGTAAAACAATTTATATTTATAGCTGTGTATTAATTTTCAATTTTGAGTACCAATACAAATATTATTTCAATCAATTAATAAAATATGCTTCATTATGTACATTTTTATGCATTTGTTAGTACAAGGCGTCTATTGCAATCTGTGCAGCTAAGATTAATACCTCTAATATTTATGGATAGGGCTACTTTCACTCAAATGTTAAAATGGCTAAAAATAAATTCACCGCTTCGTGGCACATGTATGAAGGCGAAAACACTTGTGTTTTACATTTTATATTTTTATCATACGGTTTGGAGTATAGACCCCTTGTTACCTAACATTGATAGTTTCGTTGGCTTTGTTTCCGTATTTTTTTATATATTAATTTAATATACTGATTGTTCTACTTGTTTTCTTTTACATTTCGTTCCTTGCCTTTCGATTTAGTTATACAGCTCAAAAGGATAATGTGGTAGCAGAACTTATTATTATGTTGAGAACATTTGAACGTTTAAACTACTTACGAATATTTTATCTTTAGCAAATAACTGGCCTAGCCAGCCACAGCAATGGAGTCAACCAGGTACGTGGAATCAGCAAGCTTCTTGGAACTATGGAGCACAACAGGCTAGTATTCCCAGCACTTGGGATCAAAATACGTGGAATCAGTGGACAGCTGCTGCTGCAGCGCAGCCTGCTGCCGGTGGTCAGTGGGATCAAACCCAACAGAGCAGTTGGCCTTCACAGGTCAGTGGAGCTGGCCAAACTGCTTCATGGCCTCATCAGACAATGCCAACTCCTGCTGCAAATCAGTGGGGAACTTGGGATGCACAGTCTGCCGCTGTAGCTCAGAATGGTACTTCAGCGGCAAGTGCTGCGGCAGCTACGAACCAGTGGAATCCAACTCCACAGGCTCAAGCAGTTGGAGGTGTGTGTTGTTGTAATATAATATAAATTTAATTGGTACTAATGATTAAGGAAATAGTTGTATTTATTAAGTATCTATATTTATTACAATAAGTTATAGTTCACACTTAAAAGCTATATGCAGTTTAATTAATATATTTATTATTAGCAAATGTACACCGGTAGTTTTTCATTACATATAATTTAAATGTATTAATTATAATTGATGACGGATCGTATTTCCTTAAATGTTGTTTGGAACACGTTTCTATACTGTATGATTTGTTCTTTTAAATTATGATCCTTGTTGACAGGGATTTTACATATATTTTATCATAAGATAATATTGATGACATTTTATAGGCTTTCCGATCAAATAGAGATTGCTGAAATTTGAATTCGAAAATCTTGTAATTTTTAGATCATTTGACAAGGTCATATTTATTGCGTCCAGCACGCATAAAAAAACTAAAATACTTATTCTATATTTATGTGATTACTGAAAAGTGTACTGACGCTATTGGCTAACAATCAACTTTAGATACTATTTTAAAATCCCTTTCATATTTAGTTTACAATATTATTATTTTGTGACTAATTAGTTTCTTTTTATTAAATTGAAATAAATATTTATATATAATTAAACTAGGTTCCTATTTGCAATATTAAAAGTTAACGTTGGAGACACAAGTGTTGTTTTATTACTGTAGTTTATTAACATGTGTTATCTTTATGTTTATAGAATGGGAAAATAAGTGTGATAATAGAGAAGTTAATTCTATAGTTCGATGATAACAACATTATGCAATGCATGATATTGTAATGTATTAAATAAATTAAGTCTAGTTTTGTTTATTTAGTTGTTTTTTATTTAAGTAATCGATTCGATTATATAACGGACTTTAAACTAAGACTGCTACAGTACATAAAAATCAATTCAATAACATTAAATTATCGTGTTAACATGATATGCTGTCTTGACGACATTTGGTCGGACAAATTAGGCGATTTTAAAAGTTTAGTCTATTTAATCTGACGTTGATGCATTTGTTCTGCTGCCTGTCTGCCTACCTATATTTGATTCTGAAAACCTATAAATTGATGTATGACTACATGTTTATTTTTTACGTGATTTTGTGTTTGGTTCTGCATAATCTATTTAGTATTTGTGGTTTTTTTTCTTTTCAGGTGGTAAAATAAGATGTAAATATGCTTTTATTTTGTTATTTCTTTGTTTCGTTCGTTAGTTTTTTTAATCAATCCATTAAAACGATAAATTATTGTTTGATTAATTTGTTATGTGCTTTCAGCCTATCAATTCACTCAGTCAGGCGCAGCTCCCAACAGAGAATGGCATACTGGTATGAATCATCAAAATTTTCACCCTTACAAGCGTTAAGCACTCCGTCAATTTGTTTTGTCTGTTATTTATTCCTTAGCTCATCCATTTTGACTGAATTTATTATATGTAATCTGTATTTGCTGTACTCAGTCTTTAATTATTGTAACAAACATAAATCAATGTATGTAAGTTTACGACTTATTGTAATCACATTCTAATGGTAATTTGTATTTTCTATAGGTCATTTGCTTGCGGTATATGTCTCATGTGTATTGACATCATGTTGTTATATTTGTGAATCCTGGTAATATATTGTACCACATTGTTATTTTATTTTAATCGAAATGTTAGCATGAGTTAGGAAATATTTCCTGTTATTTTTAATTTTCCTGTAAAGCGACTGTAATTCCACATCTGGATTTTACTTCCCTGACTTGTTTTAGTTGCATATGAATAATCATGTATACTGTTCATTGAAATGTGTCAATTAATTTTTTATTTGCACTTAGGGCAGCTGCTTTTATTGTAAAAATAAGGTTTGAAATTGCAATTAATTACGTATTTGTTGTCAACGTTTTTATTACATGTTGCATCAGAGGATCCGAAATTATACGAGTGATGTCATATGCTCCTTTCACAAATGTTTTATCTGAGTTTTATATATTTGGGCTGTATTCAACCCAATACCGAGGATGCTCGTTTAGTATCTATAAATTTTAGTTTACTACAAATAATGACATTGAATAATTGTTTTGTAGATTTTGTCGTATTCGTAACTATCGCCATTATCGTATATCAGCGCTTCAAATTAGGATTTTGCTTAAATTATTTTGAATATATCCAATAAATATAATTTCTCTTTATTAATTCTCATTGCAAGTATGAAATCATTAAATGGTTACTTTGAATTTATATTACAAGGTTGTATGACTGGCGCAGCTTTAGAAAATAAAAAGTTCGAATTAAGCAAAATTGTTTGGATGGTTGTAAATAGTCTTATTCTGGACTATTAATAGGACTTAATAATATATAAAAGCACAAATAGATTCGGCAATTATTTGGAAGTAGGTATATCACTAATTTGAGACTAGCTAAAACCAATAGTATGATACATTTATCGGGAACTAAGAAGATACATGATAATATTATTAGATAGATTTGGTTATTTTCGCTAGGTGGTTTTAGTATACCTATAGGGAACTAAGTGGTCTCTGACAACCGCGTATGACAAACATACCCCTACAGTATATTTATTCAGAACATCTTGTAGATTAAATATTACTCTGGCCTAATGATAGCACTAAGTATCTCAATAAATCTAGTGCGGGCGACGTAGCGACCCTATAATATAGTAGGTACATATTATACTAATTCTGTAGAAGTTGATGGTATAGTTTTCTTGAAAGGGGTTTTAATGACAAGAAACTACTTACGCATAAAAATCTAATTTTGCACACAGTTTATATTTATTACTTATTCAAATACAATAAATAGCATTTTTATATATATTATAATAGCTAAAAAAGAAAGAAAATATATTTAACATGTGCATGAAATACACAACATGTGCATGAAATACACAATATGTGCATGTATGCCTTACAAATTGAATTTAAAAAAAAATATGTCTTAGTTACCTGTGAGTTTGATAATATAAATCAGCATCTTTATTCTTTAAAGGTGTTTAATATTTAACATATCATTATATGTTAATCCACGAAGTTAATACCAACATAGAAATAACGTAAAACTTTAATTGCCGCTAAAAATTTATCGATTTTTTTTTAGTTTTTAACATATTTGGAGAATTCTTGTCGCTCGATCTAGATTCTTTTACACCTCAATTCAAAGATAGTACGTAGATTATACTAGACTTCATAATAATCTCATTTATATTTTGGGGTGACTTAGCTGCGCAAATGTCTAATTTGTGTAATATCCATAATAAAAGGTAGACTAATTTATTTAGAATTTTAGCCAATTAAAAGAAATTATACTCGTGGTTTTTAAAATGTTGGTACTATAGTATTATATAGATTAAATAACCTCATTTTTATTTAATTTAGTTTATCTAAATTTAAAGAATTATGTCACAAATTATATAGGTTTCCATATTTTCTGATAAAAAAAGTTATCCCGCTATTTTTATGTATTAACTTATGTGTTGTGCGCCGCCATGAAGATGTTTAATTATGTTAACAAACTTACAGGTAAGATATATATATATACATGCTGTTAAAATTTAGTTTGTTTAGCATGTTTATGTGTATAGGTTGATTTAAAATATATGCGTATTTTAAAGAAAATTTTTAAAAAAATCACAAAGATAGTAGTCTGAAATACGTTGTTAGGATATTAGAATAGGCTAATAAAATGAACCAATTTAATTTAAAAATTAGTCCAGGCCTAAATTTTAGCCAGCTTCTAAAAACGGGAGGGACAGTCCTACAATAGGGCACTTTTTAATAATATAATCCCATTGAATAAATAATTTTCCCGTAAAGGTATTCTACGCGGTTGACCAAAAGATATGATGATGTATATTATTGACAATAGTCCTTTCTCGGCACGAATCTGTTCTTTTGCTACTTTATGTTGCAGTTGAGATGATATGTCAACTCCTGCATTCTGTTTTGTATGCAAAAGCCAACAGAACAGTTTTGATGGGACGTACTATGATAATGCCTGTTGAGGTAGCAATCTTTGCCGAGAACCTTTTTCCATGTTTTGAAGCCTCCAGTTGAAAAAGATGAAGTCTTATTGGTATCCAAACATAAACATAAAATACAATAATGCTATCATTCTTTATGCTGCATCATAATTGTCTGTCATCCACCCTCTTTGGATTAAATCTTCGACCCTTTGTTGCAGGGTATATGTGATTGTTATCTGGTAACCAAATCTTTGTAGACAATAATTCCAACTTTTTGTTATCTGTTATTTCTCTGTTATCAAAACTAGCAGGATCAAGATTTATTGCTGTATTTGGCGAGATATCTGTAAACGGGGTAACAACACCATGATGAGGTTTCTTTAAAGAGCGAGCAACAGCAGGAGGGAACTTCAATGAGGTACCCTCTGGTCAATTATAGCACTGGTATAACAGGGGCTATATGAAAAATGTAGGTATGTACAATATAATTTGACAATTTGAAAACAAACTAATGTCTTTTTACTGTTTTTATACATTTACTGATTTTGATAAAACTAATTACATATATATGATAGATTTCGTAGTCAAAACATTATGAGCAAAACAAAATTTTTTTTGTCTTAAAAAAGACATTTTATTTGCGGAAAGGGCACTTTTATATTTTTCATTACAGTTATTGAAGATATTCTGCGAGCTAACACCATCCAGCAATTACAATTGCAATTTCAATTACATTACAACCTATGAGAACAAATAGTAGATTGATTGAGAAATGTATGTTCTAAAAATGCTGTTTAAGTGCTGTTAAGTATTATTGAAGTTTTTGCTGAAATGTGTGGGGGCACAATGTGTCCCCCCTATTCCGCGATTCGGATCCGTAGTATATGCATATGGATGGTTTAGTTCTATTACCGTTTAATGCATATAACTAGAATTTGATATTTTATAATTTTACTTACAAATAAGCATTATTCAATTTTTAGATAGAGTCATGATATGCTCAACGTCTATCGCATATTATAGTATCTCATGAATCTCTATTTTGTGAATGAACGGACGACGGGCTGTGTTTGGCTAGCGTCGTTTTTGACTTTTTTTCTCTAACATAAGATTTGAGGAAGGACGGCAAAGCTGGTCTTCGATAATGTTCTTATAAGTTGTCAAATAAGTGTATTATTTATACATTCAATTACCAATATTACCAACATACATATTATATGTAAGACAAATCATAGAGGGCTATTTTTTGCGATATGCATGATATTAGAATAAAGAAATCCTTTATCTTATAGCAAGCTTCCAAGTGAAAATATGTTTAGAGTAACCACGCAGTGTTCCTGTATATATTTTTTTATTTGAACACTTGCACGTATTATTGGAAATTATTTGATATCATATGTTAAATGGTATCTCACATCAAAGCGAACAGGAATAAACCAGCTCAGTAACAACATTTCTTCATTTTCATCGAAATGTGATCTAATGCCTATTTGACTATAAATAACCGTGCTACTTGTGTCGAATTCATTACATCGCTACCTGTATATATTTTATAAATACATACTTGCACAAATACATCCATGTAGCTTGATTAATATACTCAGCGGGCAGTAATACTAATTAAAATTGAAATTAGATAAAATATATCAAAATAAATCGACTCTACGTCTAAAAGTAGTAGGTATAGGGATTCGTAATCTTGCTAAGTATAGAAAATAAATGAAAACTTAACAGACTGAAAATTTAAGGCAACGATGAAATTCCCGCTTGCGTGTGATACCATCGGAATGAATCCAAATGTGTATTATATCGAGCAGGCAGTCAGTTATATTATGCGCATACAAGCATATATTAAATGCTTTGTGCTCATTTATCCATTGTATACATATGTGGATATTCTTATGCTCATGTAACATCACATTAATACTTAAAGTGGAGGCTGCAAACTCACCCTTATATTTCTAAATCTGCTTAGGAAGTATTTTAATCATGTCCTCCTATAGATTACTATACTCAATTAGTACAAGAATATTTTCATATCTTGATGAATTTTTCTATTCTATTCTATTCATTACTATATTAATTTCGATATTTTGTTTTATTTATCCTCAATGTTATATTAATTAGCAGTTTGTAGCCCATATAACCCATCTTGTTTTGTAATATTTTATTATAATATGCGTAAATTTGTAATCTACTATGTGATATTTATAATGTATTTATTATGAAATATCTTTCTATTCGATCAGAATAATATTTATTGAATAATGCTGGAACAAATGCTTAGTCTACAAATATAAAGTTAAATAAATATTATTAATCAGCAGTAACCTTTACTTTGTAGTCAATTTTGATGATAATAAATAATGTTTTAATCAAATTAAGGAATTATGCGTAGTGTCTTAAGGATCACAAAGTAACGTGTTTTAATGCACCATAATTTATAACAGTAAGATTACGGCTTATATGATAATAATAAAATTCATCATATTTAGCTCCCCTATTTAAAATGTTTCTTAATACATATTTGTGAGAACACTTATTTATTATTAGTTATATCTAGACTGTTTGAAAATAATGTTATACAACGGAATGATTACAATTTCACTTAAGTAAATTTGATTAAAAGGCGTTTAGACGCCTAAACGTCTAAGCGCCTACACGCCTAAATGTCTAAACACCTAAATGTCTAAACACCTAAATGGCTAAACGTCTAAACTTTAAACGCCTAAACGCTTACACGCCTAAATGTCTAAACACCTAAATGTCTAAACGTCAAAACTTTAAACGCCTAAACGTCTAAACGTCTAAACGCCTAAACGTCTAAACATCTAAACGCTTAAACGCATAAATGTATAAACGTCTAAATGTCTAAACGTCTAAATGTCTAAACGTCTAAACGTCTAAATGTCTAAACGTCTAAACTTCTAAATGTCTAAACTTCTAAATGTCTAAACGTCTAAATGTCTAAACGTCTAAATGTCTAAACGTCTAAATGTCTAAACGTCTATATGTCTAAACTTTAAACGCCTTAATGTCTAAATGTCTAAACGCCTAAACATCTTTAAACGCCTAAACGTCTAAATGTATAAACGACTAAACGCCTAAATCCTTCAATTAATTTAGTTTTATATTATAAAATACGTGGACCATTTTATAAACAGTAACTTTTGCTGGGCAACTGTGTAATATAAATTCTAATTTAAGGTTGATACATTATGGCCATTTTAAGATGTGCTTCTGCGCATTCGTTTTGTAAAGAATAATATACGTATAATGGTACATTTGGTTATGTATGTTGTATAATTTTTTTTAATAGCATATTAATGCTATTTAAAAAAATAGATATAATAAAGGATTAACTACATGCAGACAGACTAACTATTAAGTTTGTCAATCTGCATATAATTAATCCTTTATTAGATCTATTCTTTTTACTCTTAATGCGTTCAATGTATCATTTATATGTGCAAATAATAAAATAATCAGTTCAATAAATGAAAGAATTCTGTACAAAATTAGCCTTGCATAAATACGCCTTTAAAATAATTTGTATTTGCATATATTTAACGTTTTATTACGTTGAAAGGTAGGTTTTATAAAATTGAAAAATGCTGTTACAACATAATCTCAAAAACACATTTTGCTTCTAAATTATGTGCGTATTTCTTATTTCTGAACAACATAATAATAGCTATTATAAAAATCCATCTATCATTAATTTGACACTAACGGAAGCGTGCATATATTTCAAAAATAGAATTACATCAATAAAACATCCGACTGATAACATTTTGTAATTACTATATTCAACGCACTATATTTGTAAAAAAGATAATATTTGAAATAGGAATTATACCACAATCAAAAATGTCAAAATTTAAATTTAAAACATTTCTATAGCTAAACATGCTATGTTTGTTTTTAAAACATATCGAGAGAAATTATGACAAATTCATAATTGTATAAATGAAAATACGAAATATTTAATATTTAATATTGCCATTTTTTTGCCAAATTATATTTTTGCAACAACATTGACAATAAATACGTTTTCCAGAAAATTAAATTATATGCCGAGTTTCAACAATAGCTTGAATAAAAACGTGGCTTAATGAAATTACATAATACATTGAGGTAGACAGACACAGTGACATTTTATCCTATGTATCCATATAAAACATGACTCCAAGGCAAATACTATGAACAAATCGACATAATATGTATGTAGACACTTCTCAGGCACTCAACTGACTAATGAAAGAAACATTTTAACAAAATAATGTAAATGTTCTTTCTAACATTAAATGTAAACTGTTTATTATCCGTTCTCTTATCTCTCGTTGTTATCCCCCCATATCTAGATTATAGTGTGGTCAATCGCCTTGCAAATTATTGTTTCTATAATTCTTCTACATTAAGCGAAAAGAAGTGTACCGACCAGGGTCAATTAAAATACGTCTTTTAAGCTATCCCTGGTACCGACTTAAAATTATCTTCACCTTTACCTCATTAGAGAATCTCATAGTCAAACTTCCGCTTCTAAGCTTCGTAAATTAGAATCTGATTTGCTTTTCCATTTCGTCGTCGCACTTAATAAATTGCTTATTTGTTAAAGGTTGGTGTTGAAGTGCTAATTATAATTCTGCTTATATCGGTCAAACCAAAATATTTATCATTAAAACAACTTTAATGAACATCGGAGAAGTGATTTATTTAAACATTACTCTGTGTAATCAATTGCAATAACACTTAAGTCTTTGATAATTGTTTTATTATTGTCGACATACAACGTAATTATAGAGATTTAGTCATTCTGAAAGTCTCTTCACATTTCTAATCCAACACACCTTAGAGTAATTGAACATTAATTACTTTATGGTACACGCGTTTAAGCCAGTTTGTTGAACGTATCGATTGACAGATATTAAACTTGTTAAATATGTTCTGTCCAGCCAATGCTAACATTTTATTGGTTGATTTAACCACGTGATTCAGTAATTATTTTATTCCGTAATCACAGGATTCAGTACCTAACACCTAATTAACATGGGATCAATTCTTATTCACAATTTCTTTAGCTTCATTCATCATGAAAAATAATACAAATCAAGATACATCATTGCTTTGGTAATGTATTGCATTAAAGCTTAATTATATTGTGTACAAAGCTTAATACAAATCTAAACTGAACATACAAATATATTTTAATGCTCAATTTTTCTTCTCAGTTTTGCCTTCATATCGATTCTTGCTCCTCATTGATCTATACTAATATGCATTGTTATGTTTATATAATCTTTGTCTGCTTCTTTCGTTTTAGTATTTATATCATTCTTATGATTAGTTTATCATGTCTGTATATTATGTTAATTTACGTATCATCTCTGTTTTCCAAATTACAACTACACATAGGTTTCAAAAAGATATGTCGCGGGTAAACTATGGTATCTCGGAAAAGGCTTTTTCGTTTACGTAATTGTATATGATGAACAATATTATGCTCCAATAACTTTTGGCTCTTCCTGTTATATAATTAAAACTTATTTTTGAAACATCGACTTTCTCTTTCTGACTTGGATAAAAAACAATTCGAATATGAACGGAAACAATGTTTTTCAGGCTTTGTACAATAATGAACTGCCTAGCAAAACCTAGAGAAAACTTATTATATTTGGTTAAATATGTTTTCATTTTATTTTTGTATATATATTAACATGTCATAGTTAAACATACTTACAATTTTTCATTATTATAATCTTAAGATGATTTTTTTTCTCATAAAGAGTTTATAAAAACATATAACAAAAAATAAATTAAATGCCTACATAATATTAAAAACAAAACTTTTGTATATTATAAAGTTGGTTGGCAGAATTTGGTAGATGTAAAAATTGGAATAAAAATAATAGTTTCAATAAATTCGGATAGAACATGCCATATAGCAGTAAAGATTATTAAAAAGTTACACTAAATTAAAATGTAAATCAACAAAAGTCGTAGAAACTTAAACAAAAAAGAACAAATATAAGTCAAGAACAAAAAAACTTATGATAATTCTACATTTTTACTATAAAAACAAATAAATAATGAACATCAAAAGGTGAAACAAGTAGAAACTTAGAAAAAATGGTTTCAGTGTAAAGGGTAAAGGGTTTGGAAGAATAATAGTTTTTAGATTTGGACCGTAAGTATAAAATCGAAAAATGGAAAAGAACAGATTGTATCAAGAAGAACTAAAGATTTTAAGAACCAATTTTTATTCGAAGGAGAAAAGGAATAACTACTGGACAAAAAATGCTAGTATAAAGAGAATACTGATAGTCTTAATATTAAGGTTAGGGACGGATTATAGTAAAATATATGATAATGGATAGGGGAAGGGGGGCAAAACGGTCATGCGTGGCAAAACGGCCAGCTTAATTATTTCATACCTAGAATAAATAATATTATTTTGTTTTACTGAATAAATTTAGAGCCAACATATTTATAACTAATTATACGCATTAATTTGAATTAAAAACCTGACTCCACAAAATATTTCGAATAAAGTGAATTTTCACGCTCCTGATATAAGGTATCTAATTGGTCTCTAAATAATGTGGTTATAATTTTAATATTCTATCGTGTGTATTCAAACATATATATGTTTCATACCTTCAATTATTATGTATAATATAGTTTATTAATGCTAAATGTCCCATAATAAATTACAACGTGACAGTATGTT
>JAYRBW010115223.1:0-17645 GCA_036023295.1 Invenusta paracnida
TTATATTTCAATGGTAAATAAGTAATTCCTCTATTAATATAATGAATGAATCTAAATGAAATATGGGTGCTTTACTATTACTATGTACCACCTGCTTTATATAATATAGCTTCAGAGAACTACATATACAAATATTATGTATGTATGTTGACGTCATCGTTCTTACACAATTTCTTTATTTATAGCTCTCCCAGTACTCCTCCACCCACACAAGAGAACAATCCGTTTTGAAGAATACATATTACTATGCATTCAAGCCCTGCTCCTGCTCCTACCCCTGAGCCATCTATTGAACATGACAATCCATTCCTTGAAGTGCTAGAATTGCTTGCAGATAAGGCTTGAACAAGGTACTAATGATTAATTTTATTAATTGATATTCCGACTTTGAAGAATCTTTAATACTTTGGATGTTTAATTGTTACACAGTTATTTGTATTATAACTAAAAAATTAATTATTATTATATAATAATATTTTAATTTAACACTTCTGTAACTATCATAACATAAGTTTATAAGTTGCAACAAATCCGATAAAATTAAAGTGCGTAAGACTATAGATTCTATAAATTGGTAACTATCCCAGAACCATGTCTGGCATGGGCCCCATCTAAAAAATAGAAGGGGAGGGGGCTAAATTGTGTTAATACTAAAATTAGTAATAATTAGTAACCAGATGGCCTGCGGACCCTGAACGAGCTATCAGACGACTTGCAACCCAATGGCTTCTATTGGCAAGGATTCGACACTTGGATGAATTCCGTCTTGGCCCTGCTGATACAGGGTTCATTCTTCTGTCTGAGTCAGCTCCAACAACGTGCTTGTACCTCCCTCGTGTTAGGCAGGACCTTTCTGCAGACTATCTGGACTCAATTTTTCAACCAGATTTTCAGGAATGCCAGAAGGTTCAAATGACCGTCAATCAGCAGAGAATTCTTTGATGGCCTTCTCTACCATCCTGGATGAGATTTAATGTGCCAACCACCATGGTGTCACACTGGCAATGGTCCTGAAATTTGTGACTGGATCAGAGACTATTCCTGCGGGCCAAATAAAGGGAACAATCCAGTTCAGGCAGACACACCTGCTTACAAAACTGCCAATGGTGTTGTTGTCCCATCCAATCAGCCCCAACCATTTGCCAGTACATGCTCCACCTTGCTGACAATGCCTCTGGTTGGGTTACCTGATATGCACACCAGATTTTAGAGTCACTGGCAAACAGTGATTTGAACTGTTCTACACAAAAAAAAAGTTTTTTTTCTTTTTAAATCTTTTTATAAAACTTCATATTGCTAAAAGACACTTTGAATAAAACAATTAATTCACTTGGTGAATTATGACTTAACCATTTATGATGTGTCCAAAAATCGAAAAAGTTTTCACTTTCTATCCAGTATATATGTTTTCATTTTATAATATTATTGACATTTCCTGCTTCACATTTTATTATAACACCTAGAACAGTTAGAGAAAACAGTGTAGAACAGTTCAAATTTTCATAAGGCAGAGTATTATAACTAAAAGTGTTGCCTTAGCGATTACAAAATTAATTAACTTAATTTCAATTTAACTATTATTTTAAAGTCATAAAAAGTCTTAAGACATAAACAATATACATTGTACATTGTAATTTCTGTACATATATAACATTCTTAGTAGATACATTGCCTTATACACAGACCTATACTAATCTTCCACAGTCCTACAGGTAACTATGGTATATTCGTGCAATTTTTATTTAATTCATTTCTATTGTTATATTAGCTATAAGCTTGTATATATAATATTTCGATATGAAAAGTACATTAGTAGAACTTCGTAGGCACAAGAGAAGATCCAGTACCCCAATTTTTATTTCATTTATTTCTATTGTTATATTAGCTATAAGCTTGTATGTATAATATTTCGATATGAAAAGTACATTAGTAGAAATTCTTAGGCACAATTAGAGAAGATCCAGTACTCCCTCCTCGTACATACCATATATTATTAGGCGATGTGCAAAATAGGAGTGTCAGTATATTGTTTGTTGTACTTTTGTCATTATGATTTGGTAAGATTATGCTGACAACTGACGAGCAGGACATTTATCAAACTCATCAACATCACTTGGTGTAACCTCGCTCTGTCTGTCCCCTCTTTGTTTTTTAAACAAAAAACTGATTTATTATTAAATGAAGTGCAAGTTCACAACTTGACATATTGGTTTTCATAAATATGTGGGTGTTAGAAAGATAGCTCTCTATAGTAAATGTCTTAATGCTTATTCAACTCTTTTTTTTAAATTTATATTCTTGTATGCATTGTGTTTATAGTATTTTTGTTAATTTGTATTAATAAGATTTATAGTTTATATTAATTTGTATTAACAAGATATATTGGAATTATATATATTACAAGCCACTACAGCTTTAAAAAGGAGCTGGCTTATGAGTTGGTAATGCTTCTTGTGCATTGCAGAGCTCAACTTTGTGGTCTTCAAAGTTCAGTGAAAGAAGCAATAAAACTGGTCAGAATCGATCCTGTCATTCTGCCAGTGCAGGAGCATCGCCTAGGTGGAGTGGGTTGTTGTACCTTCTGCCCAAGAGAAAGAGATCAGAAATCGAAGACTAGATGCAGTACATGTGCAAAGAGGTCAAGTCCTGACTATCGGAAGTTGCGCTGATGATGTTCAGTTGGTTATCATTTTAATGACAGTGTACATTATTCATTAGATCTGACTTATCCTCGGGCTATCGGAAAAAACATGCTAGAGCTTCTGCAACACTTTGCTTTTAAGGAAGTGTATTCCACGAAAAACAAATCGTGGAATTAAAAAGTTTTATTCATTAAACTGTAACTGTAAACATGCTCCTTACATCAAGTACTTGGTGTTATCATCCGAGTAAAAAAAACTTGACTAATTTAGTAAATGCCATATATAATTTGATAAATTTACAAAGCGCCATAGATAATTTGATAAATTTACAAAGCGCCATAGATAATTTACTAAATTTGATAAATTTACAAAGCGCCATAGATAATTTACTAAATTTATTAAATTTGAATAAATTTGAAAAATTTACAAAGCGCCATAGATATTTTACTAAATTTTGGAAATTTAAGAATACGGTATACTAATTTTATTAAATTTATATATTTCTGTAAATTTGCGCTAAATAAAATGATTATTTTTGAAAACTGTAATTATTAAATTATTAAAATATTATTGATTGTTATATATATTATAGCGATAGATCTCGAAATTGATCTAGAAATTAATAAAACTTGAAATTGAAAAGGTAACCCTTTTATGCACGAGGTTGTTATGTATGTCTGTACCGCAATGGGGATGTTAAAAAATGACGCCACGCAAATTTTGGGCCATCCTCACTCCCCTGTATCACTCTTTATCACAAATTTCTAACCCCCCTTCAAAAAAGACGTCACGTTATTAAGTTATACCCACCCACCATCATACTCGGCTTTAAACAGGAATATTTTGTGACATCACAATTTTGGACGCCCCCGCCACGCTTCTCCATCACGATTTGTCACGGATTTATCAACCCCCCTCCCCCCTATAGATCCAGCGTCACGTCATTTTTGAACAGCCACTATTTCAATCAAATTTCTGTAAATTGCTCTAATAAATGATATTTAACAAATTATTAAAATATTATTGATTGTTAAATATATTAAATAATATAGCGGTAGATCACGCATAACAACGTCGTGCATAAAGGGGTTATAATATTTTCAATTTCGAGTTCATCTTAATATAAATGCGCGAACAAATTGGATTAGTTGAATAATATTAATATGAATAATATTAATTAAAATTGCCAAATATTCCTTTGATAGTATTATATTATACGTACATGTAAAGTACGTAAGTCATATGATGTTAAACTTGTATTTTATTGTATAACATGACAATTATGTCACTTTATTAATAATTATTTTATAAATGTCGTCAATTTTAATTACGCGGTTGAATATAAATTATAATTTAAAAAAAGTTTTCTATTTTAGCATAAAATATATTTTCGATTTAATGCAATTGTTGTTTAAAATACGCGAATATTTCAAATAAATAGTTTCGGTTAATAAACTCGTCGGTAAATTTTAGTGTTGATTTAACTAAATTTAATTGAACAATGGAAGCAGACAAGGTCATTCGTAAGTATATATTTTATAAACTTTAGTATTGAATGTTGAATATAATTCAAGTTTATTATCCGCAAAAGTCTGAATACACTGATCTATATCTTATAAGATACACTGAACGCCATAAATTTTGCAACACATCAAATTTACAAGATTAATCAATCATTATGTGGTAGTCCTAATGAGGACTGTTATCGCGTTCTCTTAATTAGGAAGTGGAAAGATGAATTTAGTGTTCAATAGGATTGAGTCTGATGTTGGCTATTTGCTTAACAAGTTGAACGTCGTGTGGCTGTGGTTTGACGATTTTGTTGAATCCAATGAAAATGAGTAAATCTTGAAGACTGCAGTCAGGGACGTAGCCAGGAATATGCAGATAAGCATTTGCATACGAAAAAAATAAAATTTTGCATACCAATTTTCATTAATGTTGTGTACAAATATTATTCTGCGGACCTACAAGATGAATTTCACATGAGTAATTTTTGGATCTGCGTATTTGCGTACTAAAATGTCATTGACATTGTCAAGGCTGGCTACGCTCCTGGCAGTTGCCTTGAAATTTGTATCATTGAGTGATGTCGTTCAAACAATCCAATATCCAGACTCGATTGAAAGCAGCATTATGCTCTTGACAATTGATTATGACAATCATATTATAAATTAAAGAAATACTAAGTCTAAATATTGGAAATACCAGACCATAGAGATTGGATAAATGTAACTTGTTTCCTTAGAGAAGTAGGTATAATTCAATTTCTATGTAGCAGCTTGCACATGTGCGCCACCAGGATTTAGAAATAGGGGGTTGTTTTTCTATATATATTTCTATCTATAGATGGCTATATATACCTATAGAAAAAACAACCCCCTGTTTCTAAACTCTGGTGGCGCACATATAGGCGCCACAAAGCAACCTCCTGGGTTCTCATGGCTATATGTGGTTGGTGCAGCCTTTAAATTCATTGCCACTGTGATGAGATTTTTTGAGGTTTCAAGACCTAGAATGCAGGAAATGGGCTCTAAAATCATGAATTTTATATGCGTATTAGGTAGCAATTTTAATTTTTTTATAAACATAAACAGCCAGTAGATCGAAGCAAGTTTCGACTCAACCCGAGGGAAAAAACTATGGCTGAGTTTTTTGACTAGATTGAAGCGAGTCGAGATTTGTTAGAAAAACTCGAAAAACTCGAAGCAAGTCGAGTATTTTTCTTAAAAAAAAATCGGATGGCATATTACCGACTTTCGACTCGACCACGTGGTTTTTTCAGACTAGGCAGGGGACATGGTTTCATTTCTTTTAAGGCGTTCTGTTTTTACTTGTAACACAACTAAAAACAAACATAAATACATTAATTTTGCGATATTCGTGTTGTCCACATTCTTAGCTACTTGCACATGCATTTAATTACTGTATTAATTCATATGAACAGTCATTTATTTGAAGTTATTTAAAAAAAACTTGGAGATTAGGTAATAAATACTCTGGTTCAAGTTTTTTCCCCCGAGGTTTCGACTAGACCTCAATCAGCCAATCATATCATACCATGCATTATAGCGGTAATTCGTGTAAACGGTAATATCATTTTGAACTCAGCACTGTAAACATTATTTAACAGCATCTTCTGTCATTATTCAAATAATCAAATTCAAATCAATAGTTAGAATACAAACATTTGTTCGAATAATTCCACTTTGATTAGCGTTGCAAATATGATGAGCTACTTTATAAAAAAACCGCGGGTCGAGGAAAACCTGCATCGATCTGTCCTTTTTTCATTGGTCGAGTTTTTCACAAACGTGGGTTTCAACGGGATCAGGACAAAACGTAGCATGGACAAAACTTATTAAATTACAAAACATTTAAAAATTGAAAGTGCACACATAAAATATACATATACAGCCAATTTTTACAGGATGAAATAAAACATTTTTTGACTTTATAATAAATATTAATTTACATAATCATTGTTCAACTCTTATATTAAACTCTGGTTTATTTATATAATTATATTTAAATTAAAGTTATATTAAAGACAAAATTGCCAGACAATTTTATTATACATATTATTATACATACTTATAATATACTATATTTAAGGTACATAATATCATTTATATTTATATAGGATTTATATTATTGTACGTTTTGTCCATGCTACGTTTTGTCTGTAAACCCTTTCAACCACAGGTCAAGGAAAAAAACTAGATCTTGACTCGCTTTGATCTACTAACTGATAGTGTGCACATATATATTAATATAAATAGAACAAAACTAATATTGTTGGTGGGTAATTTTTTTTAACCTAAAATGAATATTATAGCAGCTGATTTAGGCACCTTAAAAAGGACAAAGTAACTAGAAAAGGGTATGCATTTACATCTTCACATATAGGCATCATCAACCAGAATTCAACAGGCATTTCTTTGGGGTATGAATTTACTTTTCATATTGGCGCCACAACCAAAAGGGGGGGTTGTTCAACCCCCTTCTAGATTCTGTTCATAGATTGTTAAAGATAGATATTCTTTAAATAATAAAGCAATAGGTAAATATTTATTTTAAACATTTTAATGTGTTGCAAAATTTATGGCGTTCAGTGTACATCATTTAAGTTTATGCCCTAACTTTTTTTCTTTTCATTGGATTTTTGCAATATTTTTAGTTTTGGATTCCTAATTGTAGGAACAACTGTTGATTCTACTAGGCTAAGCAGCACATTTGATTGAATGTGGTAAAACCACTTGCTGGTGGGCTAGTGATTTTTCTGCATCAAAGAGTATATAAAATGATGTTATTTTAATTACCAATAGTTTGAAATATATTAAATGACTACCTATTGACTTACAGTATACTCCTGTTAATTCACCACATGGTTAATAATCCACTCTGCTTAATTCATCACATTTTATATTCCCCGACTTACTTCCTAACTTTAAAATTGACTCCTGTTAATTCACCAGTTTGGTTAATTCATCACTTTTTATGTGTCCCTAGGGGTAGTGAATTAAGCAGAGTATACTGTATATTACTTTATGCCTCTTAACCATTTCAGCCCGGATAGGTATAATCTATAGTAATTTGCTGACAGCAGCTATAGTCAAATTATTGTTGCTAAAAATCTTTAAAAAAACTAGATGCATTGTTATTGGTTGAGAATTTTCTATTGAAGAATACCACACGCCTATCTAATATCCTGTCGTGTATAGGCTATTGTCTAATTGTTTTATCATGGTACTTATTTCAATTCAAATTATAACACAGTTTTTCTTCTAGTTATAAAACAAACTAAACTATAGGTACCTACCTATACCTAAGGTAAAAATATAATACCTAACAACTTAGGGATGCAAAAAATACTCTAATCTATGTAACCATAACAGTATCTTCTCATAATAAAAATAATACTGACAGACAGGAACATAACTTGGAAATGATAAAAATGTAGACAAAAATCAGTAAACCACAAAAGTAATAACATCTTTTTTCTATGAAAACTACGTTTTACAAAAATTGATTCATCGATTTCTGATTAGCTGTAAACATCAGAGAAAAATACCACTCAACCAATCAGAAGCATTTCAAATTATATAAACTTTTTTCTCGTCCTGTCTCCAGCGGTAATAAGAAAAATTGAAAGGTATCACTGTCACCAGAACAGCCGCATTGTCAATAGATTATATGTTAAACAAATGCTAAGTTCAACCCTAAACATCCTGAATATTATTCATTTTACCTTAGCTCATTTTTTAAAAATTTATATTAATTTCAGATTATATGTGGTTTGATTATAAAGAAATATGTTTAACAGAATGTCATAAAGATATAGAGTTGTTATATATGATGTATCATGTGGCAAAAAACCAAGGGGGCCAGCACCACCAAGTTTGGTGCCCATGTATACATATTATATTATTGTGTGTAAGTACATAGTGTGTACATATATATTACTTTTTGATTTTCAGGAGGGGATAAACGAAAATCAATACAAACTGACAAGTATGGCGAATCATCAAGTGGAACAGGATTCTTGCTACTTTATTTTAAGACTGAGCAAATGTATGAAGTCATTACCAGTACATCAATGTTATTACCTAGTGACTTTTGATACAATGATGTTCAGGTCAAACAAAATATTTTTATCAAGCCTGATATTGAAGCTCAGGTGGTAGCAAAAAGTGTTAACGAAAAGGATATGACAATTTATAAAAATAGAATGGAGAACAGGATGAACGGCAACAAGACTTTTCTGCCGATTCACTAGGTTTTTTTAATCAAACTGTCTCTGATAGCCCCCTCACCTCTACCATACTAGTTGACAATAACCATAGCAGCTCAAGTGAAGAAAGTGATCCTGACAGTGATAAGAATACTGTTAGAAATGAGGACAGTCAAAATTTGTCCAATACTGAAACAAAGAAAAATTCCTATGATCAACAAATTATCAACATTCTCAACAAACAAACAAAAATTTTAGAAAAAGGTGCAATTGTCCAAAAAAATGTCTCAACCAACTAAAATCAATTAAAAAAGTGTTATCACAGAAAAACAATCAGCAAGAGGATGTACATGTCAATGTGGCCCCCATTATTTTTAATGGTATAGATTTAGTTAAATTGGGTCATAATAATTACGATGCTTCTCAATTTGGTCTGGTTTTGGGCCGCACATTATTTACAGATGCAGAGTTATCCGCAGGTATGATGGACCCAAAACGGGTCAATAGTAGAGTCCCTCTGTCTCCCAACCGCACAATGTTGTTCAAGCAAGTTGTGGAAGCAAGGTTCCAGAGAAAGTCAAGTATTGAGGAGGCGGTGAGCTCCCTCAATCAACTTGGCACAGATCTAAAACGTGGCAAAAGGAAAAGGCGTGCTGATGAATAATTTTTCACATGTCACAATTTTAAGCAAACACCTACTTTAGATTTAATTTTAATTATACAGGAGATGTGTTTTTAAAAATTACTTCCAATATTTAATATTTTTTTCTTGATTAGAGTTTTTTTATTTCGATCAAATTGTGTTACTTATAGAATATCAATAAAGTATTATATATTGTACTGTCTATTTTTTCTTTCATCTTTTTTAATACATAGACATAATGTGTTTGATTTATTACATTATATGTTTGATGATTTATTTACTAGTAGTCTGTTTAATATGGCATGTTACCATAGGGGGCATCCATATAGTGTGCACACATCAAGGAGGGGGGTGGGTATGAGGCAAAATGGGTGCAGCAGGAGAGGGGGTGTAAACAAAAAGCGTGTGCACTTTTTCGGTGTAATATTAGTAAATGTTACATTTGTTTAAATATACTATTTTAATTATCAAATCTTTAATTATTAAACTCTATTTTTTATTTGTGATTTTATACTTGTGTTCTATAACTTGTAACATTCTATTAATTAACTCGTTCTATTACTACTTCATTCAATTATTAAAAATAATAATGTATATGCAACTCGATTTTTTTGTGGTTTTATACTTGTGTTTTTGATTAACGAAGCATGGGGGAGGGGGGGGGGGGTAAAAGCGTACCGGGGGTTGGGGGGGGGGGTTTCAAAAATCCTTTAAAAAGTGTGTGCACACTATATGGATGTCCCCTAGGATGACATGACTTAAGGTCCTTTCTTCATTTTACAGTAAAGTCTATGTAGATAAAAGCATGTAGACAGGCCTGTGATTGATCCTAAAATTTGACCAAAAAGCTTAATTTTCTCATTTTCTGTATTTTGCATCATGTCATTGTAAAAAATTTTAACAGGTCTATCACAGGCCTGATTGTTATGTAGACAGACTTTTTACAGACAATATTATATTAAATGGTATGAGACTGATTTACACAGTGTTATTAGAAAGTATTGTGATACCTCCTGCAAGATTAATTGTCTGGTTTCCAGAATAGATGAAGCCTGTTTAGGCAATAGCAGAACATATTGAGGAATAGAAGGGAGTCTGGTATAGCCACAGTAGGCTACTATAAATTTAAATTCAACATCATGTTACTAAGAAATATATTCCTTTTTCAAAAACCTTCTAATATGGAGCCGTTATAATTTACATGGTTCAATCTTGTCAGGGAATTTGGAATTCTGTCTGGAAAAAATTAAACTTTTTATTTTATTAAGTATATTTTTATTTGTGAGATGACATCTCATGTCACTTTATATTTTAAAAAATTGTGCTTAGTGCATTCTTCATTAAAATCTTATTGTGAATGTATTTTTGACAATAATATTAAATATCAGGGAAAATAGGTTCACACTTGTGAAATTTCAAGGATAAGGGGATCATACTTTAAAAAAAGTAAGGGAAAATATATTTGTCTAGAATATTGAACCCTGGTTTAGTTTTAACCTTTTTGTTTTGACACAGGTATTAATAAATAAAATCTAACCAACCATACATCTTATTTTTCAGAATAATGAAAAGACGGCAATCTCTTCACAAATATTTGCAGAGAAAAAGAGCTAAGCCACCATCACCTTCTACTTCTTCTACTTCTGTCTCCAACTCCTCCACATCCTCTTCACCCAATTCCACCACATCCAATTCTAGCACATCAAATTTTAACACATCCTCTTTATCAGAAGACTTTACGCCCTTAGCTGACATAGATTTGGGAGTTGATGTAGTCTTTGACCCAATTTTAACCTCTTCTCCAATTCATTTTCATGACATACCATCATCTGTTGTTTCCAGTGCTCCTAGCTCATCTGATGAAGACTTATATAAAAATGCAAATTATTCCATATCAAAACTTAATTACACAATAAACCAACATGCATCAAAACATTCATTATCAAATGCTGCAATAAGTGACACACTTACAATCATAAGTGATTTATTACCAGCACCAAACAATTGCCCCACATTTTATAAATTTCGACAACAACAGCAATGTGACAAAAACATGGTAACAGTACATGAAGTAGATGGTGGCACAATTTATATGCTTCCTATTGACAGTCAATTGCAAACCATTTTTGGTTCTTCTAATGTATCTTTAGCACCATGCTCACACAGCCCAAATTTCATATGTGACATAACCGATGGTAGTATTATGAATAATATAGAGGCTAATACAATCTATCTTATAATGAACACTGATGGATTAACACCTATCATAAGTAGAAAACTATCAGTATGGCCAATTCTCTTTACAATTGTTAACATCAAACCACAGCATAGGCACAAACTACATAATGTTCTTGTATCTGGTTTCTTTATTGGTGCTGACAAACCTGATTGGTCGTTATTCCTGCCAATAGTCATTTCTGCGCTGGAACAAGTTATTGAGATCAACTCTACAGAGTACAAGTGCAAAGTTGTTTGTCTGGTCGCTGATCTGCCTGCTAAGAGTAGCATTTGCAACATTCAAAGCTGCAGTGCAAAGTAAGTCATTGCTTAATATTAATTGAGTCTGTCTATAAGTAAGAAAGTTCTTCTGCTTGTATTGTATACTTATCTTAAATTCTTATACTTATACTGCTTTCATGTTGAAACATTAAATTATAGAATATTTCAATATTGTGACTACATTAATTATTTAAAGTAAATGACCTTATTAATAAATTAAAATAATTTAACGGTTTGCATAGGGACCTGTTATAGCTGTGAGGTTAGTGTGTATGTATGCTAACCTCGGGGTTGCTGGTTCAAGACAAAGTATAACTGATGAGACCTAGTAATGTCGAAACTGTCTTTCCCTGTGTTAGAGGTGATTTATTTTCTTTATTAAGATTATAAATTTTTCTTATATATTAGGGACAAATTTCTTATGTTGATTTTGATAATTTGTTATAGTTTTGTTTTGTTTTTAATAACCTGTTTAGTTTTAGGTAATGTATCTAACTTGATTTTGAAACAATGAGGTCCCAATGTTATAGTTTTATACATATTCATGACCAGTTTAGACTTCCTGGCATCAATGTATAACACATTTTGGACCATCACAAGCTTAGATGTATTTTATATATGTAATGTTTTGAATCTTATTCTCATGAGTAGGTATTTTAACTGTAGTCTAACTTGAAGAATTTGGTGTATTTGTAACATATTATATTATTATGCAACTTTTTCTTTTGAAACTTGTTTTTATTATGACTGATACATAAAAAAATATATACTTATTTCTCTCAATTGGGATTTGATATTATTTTCATATAATAAATGCACTAGTTAACTGAGTATGTGCCTTAATCAGAATGTTTTATTCACAATCGCCCACTTTATAGTTGCTATTGCATATGTACCATTTCATAAATAGTGCGGTCCATGACTTGGGCGCGAGATATTATAATAGTTTTGGTTTTTAAATAAATACAATAACAATACAGTACCATGAAGAAAAAAATAATAAAATATTGCCAGAACTTAATATCTCGCGCTGAACTGTCCCTGCACTGAAAAGTCCTGTGCCGTAAATAGTGACTGTTTAATGATATAACTAAAGTTTAAAAAAATAACGCAACACTTTGGTGTGATTGCAAACAAGTGAAATATTAATTCTACTTGAACATACTTTCAAACTAAAATGGTGGGTTTGTAATATGAGCCCGTGGTCTATCAATTACTTTATGTGCAAATTGTTGTAGCATCATCAGTAGTATAGACACTATTATGAATCTTAATGAAATATATATTTTACATTATCGCTTGATTTATAGATATGGGTGTTCTGTCTGCCTAGTACATGGAGAATACGATCGTGCTCTTCTAAAAGTTGTCTTCCCAATTCTACGTCATTTTGAGTTACGAGATTCCATCAGTCATCAACAGCATCAATCTATGGGGACAACTAAAATTCCAGTTTTTGGTGTCAAAGGTCCTACTTTGTTATCTCAGCTTTTACATCTACCAGACTGTATCCCATATGACATTATGCATCTGCTTTATTTAGGTATTGGGAAGTCTTTGTTGAACCATATCTTCATACATGATATAGTCGACCTGAACTTGTTATCCTCTCTCATCGAAAAGATTTCAGTGCCCCATTGCTTTCGACGCAGACCTCATAACATTCTGACCGAATTTAAATTGTGGAAAGCACAAGAGCACAAATATTTCTTACTGTATTATTCTGTGTTTGTTTTTTATTCCACTTTTTTACAAACAGGTGTATTAGCTGCAAAACAACTTGCTACCATGTATTTACTTTTGGCTTCCAGTATTTATACATTATCCTCTTCATGTGTACGTAGAAATGACATCACTTTAACAAAGTTAGTCATCTACACATTTCAAAAACTACTGCGTGATCTTTTTGGTGATGGTGTACGAATCTGTTCTTTCCATGCCTTGATTCATTTGCCTGACCAGGTGTTTTCATTTGGACCTCTGTTCACAACTTCGGCTACTGTTTTTGAAAATGTCAACGGTCTTTTGAAAAATTCTGTTACTGGCACACAACATCAAGGATCCCAGATGGCAGAGCGCTTCCTTCGTTATCAGTCTTCTCAACCAAAATCTGATGATGGCAATTCTTCCCAGAAAATTCTTGGCCAGTTGTCTTCTTCTCCCATTGGACCTCCATTAGATGTGGGCAAATTTATCACCTGTGCCCATCATGAGTATGCCAAACGTGTGAGAGTTAATGATAAAACATTTCATTCTTTCTATTATGCCAAACATTTCAAAAGTTCATCTTATTATGCCTTCCTCAAGGCTCAGAATGTTTTTGTGAGATTAGACTACATATTAAAATGTCCCGGCAATATTATTTGTATTGTATGTACTGTATATAAAATTGTTGCCATGTTTCCTGGTGAATCTGATTTAATCACACTACCAAATAACATAATTGATTCAATTAAATCAATTTCACCTTTTCACACTGTAAGAAAGTCATCTTGCTTGCGGGCTTATTCTGTGGAACAATTGACTCATCATGCTATTGTCTGTACCTATAAAGATGATCTGCACTTTGCTGTTCCAATATTGGACAACAAAGAACATGACTAATTATTTAATCTATGTATACATCTACATTTGACACTTATCCTTTGTTATCAACTAGTAATTGTTTCTATTAAATGTAATACGGTTGTATACATGTTTTGACATCATATTGTTATTTTTCCAGTCTATTTTTGTGGTTTATGAAACTTCATACTATATATACATACTTGCGTCATGATTTTATTTCAATTTTTATTGAGTTTGTAATTATAATATATTGCCAGCATGTTTCAATAAATGACCATCCTATTTTAAGCACTCGTGTAATATCGATAAATTTCCGTGCAAATATTTTTATAATCAATTTATTGCATCTATGTTTACATCTACATTTGACACATCTTTTGTTATCAACTAGTAATTGTTTCTATTAACCCTATTTTGTTCACCTTGTTTTTGTAACGTTAATGTCTGCCTTGACCGCAGCGGCCACTATACTTTGATATTTTAATAGTAAAGCTTTTGTGTTTTATGGAACTTCATATACATGCATATATTATATATAATTTTGTCACGATGTTATTTCAATTTTTATTGAGTTGGGTATGACTATAAATTGTGATAATATTTAATTCTGATTGCATTATCTCCAGCTCCTTATATCTGAATTAATTAAAATATATTGCCAGCATGTTTCAATAAATGACCATCCTATTTTAAGCTTCTTCATGTAAAATTGGTTAATTTCCTTGCAAATATTTTTATAATCAATTTATTGAGCTAATTTAACATTGATTTTAGAATAGTAAGCATTTCTTTTACACAAATCTATGAAGTACCTACTTTCGTGAAGTAGATATTTATTATTTGTAATATTACATTTTTTATATTAAATTTGTATACTTTTTGTATGTACAACTTGTAATTGTGTAGGTTCTTTATAGCAATACATGTTTATACAATGTCTTAAAATGGATTATTTTTTATGTTCAATTTGTAATTGTGTAGCTAGGTTCTATAAAAACAAATTAATTTAGTAAATATAATTTAAATTTAGAAAGCGCCATAGATAATTTGGTAAAATTTTGAAAGCGCCATAGTTAATTTTGTAAATGCCTACATAAATTTATAAAACGCCATAGATAATTTAGTAAATACCTACTTTAATTTGAAAGCGCCATAAATAATTTGGTAAAATTTAGAAAGCGCCATAGATAATATGGTAAAATTTAACAGCGCCATGAATAATTAAGCAAATATTTACTAAAATTTACTAAAATTTGACAAGCGCTTATAAACGATTTAGTAAATATTTCATAAATTAGTCAAGTTTTTTTATTCGGGGAATAACTGGAAATATAATGTTTCAATAAAATTGTCCCAAGGAAAAATTGGGAAAACAGCGACCATGATATTGATTTTTGAGAATAAACACGTTTTATAGTCGAGGAAAAACGATCGAAACGACATTTCGAAAAATTATTTTATTAACAATATTGATTTCAAGAATATAACAATGGCAAAGTTTGGATGTAGAAAAACAAATCAATATTGGAAGCAAAGAATTGTCAGTTAGGCGATGTGTATATCGGGAATAAAAAGAGATATAAATAATGTATAAAATAAAATATTAAATAATGGAAAAAGTATGTTATAGTAGAAAAACAAATATAATAGAAAAACTAATAACCCATTTCATCTCTAAAACAAGGATATCACTGTGAATAAAAGTGAATGTCAATGGCGCTAAACGTTAAAACAAAAAAAAGAAGATTCAATCTTAAAATTGACAAGAACCTCCAACAGGCGTCTTCGAGCATTTTGATTGATTCATTTACAAAATCACACGATCCAATGATCCTAGTCTACGGCACCGTTAGGATCTGGAGGTAAAATATTGCGCGTCAAATATTTAAAGAAAGCGAATATACAACAAGCAAAGACTAATAAAGAAAGAAGAAAAGAAAGAAGGAAGGAAGGAAGAAAGGAAAGAAGGAAGGAAGGAAGGAAGGAAGGAAGGAAGGAAGGAAGAAAAGAAGAAAAGAAGAAAGGAAGGGAATGAAGGAAGAAAGAAAAGAATGAAAGGTAGAAAGGAAAGTTGGAATAAAGAAACGAAAATTATGAAAAAATTATAATATATATAAGAATGGTAATAACTGACACCTTCTAGTAACATAACCATGTTTTAATTTGATTTTTGGCATTTATAATGCAGTAATTACAAGTTAACAAATCTTTCTAAACACATATTAAAAAAATTTGTTGAACATTTTTAAATGTTATTACATGTATACCCAAAACTGTTTTATAAAATAAATCTTATCAAAAATATTTTATATTCTAAGTTTTAAACGAACGATCTATAAATTGTTGATATAATCATAAATAACTAAAAGTGAAATTACTTTTGATTTCAGGCAATGGCACATTCTCTGTGCTTTGCTCGGAACCAACACTGCCCTGTGCTATAAAGAAATAAGATCAAGAATTACTTTTTAGATAATATTTATAGATAACTGGATACTATTTATAAATAAATAAATGGTGTGAAACAGTCTCTTTATATAAAAAGAGAATATAGCAGCAACCGAATATGTATATTTATATGAATATTATAAGTTCACCTTGTTCCGAAGTCACGGAGCCAATATTAAGATTGCCAAAATTGATATCTAAAAGATAAAAAGGGAAATTTGATGATGCTAAAAATGCAGTAGATATTAAGAGATTTAGGTGAATAAAATGATTCAAGCAATAAGTAAAAACTAACCAAAACATATTTGGACTAAAACTGAACCATTGATACGAGAATACTGACACTCATAGCAACGAGTATAATGTGACCTCTAGCCCACCCTTGGCTAGTCCAGCATAACCCCTCCCCTTCTTCCTGGCCAATCACAATCGAATAAGCTCAGCCAATGACAGGGCAGAAACATTATTCAAGGAACGCGGACTGTATATGGTTCCAAATATAAATTTAAGCGTCCGGGAATTAAAAAAAAACGATTCGTCTCCAAGAAACGCAAAAATTGCGCGCGTCATTCAAATTACGAAGGCAAATTTTGCATGTACCATGACATTAGTAAATACGCAGAAAGATTTTAAATAAACGTGGGATTATGTGCTTGTATTATATCGAATTGAAATGGAAAAGTTAGTGGAACAGCCATATTTAATACTTTTCAATTAATCAGAGGCAAAGCATAATCACGTTACAATTGTTTATCATTTACATATATACTACTTGTCTTATATTTTAGTAGTATATCTTTAATATAACCGTATTTTGTGAAAATTTATAAATTGCCAAATAATGTGGCAAAATTCTTAAGTGAAATCCTAAAGTTATGCTAAGAATTTCTCTAAACTCCTAAATGTTTACGCAAAGGTATGCTAAAAATTACTTAAACTTTTAAATGAAACCCCAAAGTTATGCTAATAATTCTCAAAACTATTAAATGCTTCGATACGTACGCAAGATGGCACTATAATCAAAGTAAAAATAACAAATAAACACATTTTCAGAAACTTGATATAAGGTTATTTAGTTAATATATATTGATATTTATTTATATATAGTTAG
>JAYRBW010115234.1:0-17644 GCA_036023295.1 Invenusta paracnida
ACGATATGGTGCACCGTATGGGAAGGGCGAGACGATATGGTGCACCGTATGGGTGGGGCGAGACGATATGGTGCACCGTATGGGAAGGGCGAGACGATATGGTGCACCGTATGGGTGGGGCGAGACGATATGGTGCACCATTTAGGAAACAGATATGTAAAAAATAGAAACGTTTTCAAATTTACAATATAAATAATTGTTTGTGATACTTAATACGTACAAATAAATTATTGTTTAGATAATATACTATAATAATTGTGATATATTGATATTTATCAATCAAACAAATTATAATTTGTTAAACAAAACAAATGATAGAAAAAAAACAATTTTCAGCATTATTTTAATTTTATTTATTCCATCGAATGTGTTACAAACATCTTCGTTTCACGATATGCGTAAAATAGCCCGCTACGCTGAAATAAGATTGAACATAATACTCGTATGGCCATGCAAATAAACACTCAATTTAATAAATAGGCAATACAGGTAATATCATGTTAATGCATGATGTTGAGCAATAGTTACTGCCTGCAATTAGGTATTAAGTTTAAACAATAATAAGTGGTAACAAGCTTTAGTGGGCTAAGCTAAACGTTATTCTATAAATGTGTGAATATAATCAAAGATATAAGAGCTTAACATTAATTAATACTAGTTCGTTTGTACGACATTTACATAAAACAGTTGCATAGCTAGTTAATAGTAGGTTGTTTTATTTGCATAGCTTGTAAAACGGGTCTTAACTTTCAAATGTTAGTTTGATAATTGTTTTGATGGTATGCTATGTGTTAATATATCATATTCACTATTGAGCAAATAATTCCGTATGCTAGTCCACAAAAAAAATCAGCTATAAACTTACAAAATACATGGTTCTTTCCACCGTCAAGCAGGCTGCTACACTTTCTACCCTCATATGTTGCTGAACTTTGACAGGGTTTGCCACTGGAAAGTAGTTGCAGTGACCCCATTGACATCTTCATCCTTGTAGCAACTAAACAGAGCAGTGGGAGCAGAGAGGGGAGGAAAAGCATGGATTTTGGAAAATATCAAGTGAGAGTAGACTTGAAAACTAGAGCGGTACATATATTAGTCATATGTCACTTGTTTCATAAAGTAACATTGTCACAATTAAAATAGCACTAAACGTGTAACACATAACATGTAACAATATATTATGCTATATTTGGTAATAATTATATGATAATATATAATAATGCCATTTCTTTTGAATTATCGCTAAAAAATAGAAAATGCTCGATATAGATCTAATACATCACACAAAATAGGTTTTCAGACAATTAAATGTACATAATTTAAATCACTGATATAGAAAGTAAAAGTATATAAATATGAGCATGAATTCAAGCTACAGCTCAAAACTAAAAACACATTTCTGATGGCAAAAATAACTAGTTTTTCTTGCATTTAAGCCGAAAAAATATGTAGGAGAGAGAGAGAGAGAAGATCCTCTTCTGGCTTAATGTAGACAAAATAATTATTTTCGCTATCGAAAAAATGAATTTATGATTTAAGTTATACTCGTATAAATTACAGATTACTGTATTTGGCATTCTGACGCATATTTAAATATTTTTGGTGCAGTTTCGAAGTGGTGGATTTCCCGCTTGAATCAAAAGAGTGAGCCTTCTTTACAATCCTATATTCTTTGGTCATTATAGTGTGGACCAAACATTTGTGGTTTTATATGTAATGTTAATAACGCATTACTAATGTAATACGTTATTATTACTATTTTATAGCCTGTGCTGTTAAATATAATTATTTTAACAATTTTCGTTAATTCGAATTAAAAAAAGAACCCTCAACTCTTCTTGGTATTATAAAAACATTACGTTAAAATTGTTTTATATAAAGAATGAGATCATCTCTGAAAAGTTAATACTAATGTTCACATGATTGAAAAATTTGTTGAAAATAGATTTTGGATCATTTGTCAATTCTAAATCAATCAAAATACAATTGAGCACCAAATTGAGTGTTTCCTATGTGTAAGCTTATTAATGACAACCTTAATAATATATAGCAAGAGCATCATGAGTTCTTCTTTACGAGTTGAGTAGTTATTGATTTCTGCACAAATATATCGATTTAGATATTGATGCAGTGCCTTCTGTTTGAACAAGAGTGAATAATTTAATACTTACAGTTTTGTAATTATCAGTATACTGTTAAAATAATAACAAACTAATAACCCAAGATCGATAATTAATCTGTGGTTCTAATCAATAACATTCAGGTAAATAATTTTTAAAATACGAATATACGCTTATATATATATATAAGGCTAAAAGAAAACACATTCGATTTTGTGATATTAACGCTATAATTCATTATATATGCATAATGATATAATATGAGCGTATCGGAATTATAATAGAATATTTTAAATTCTTATCACTAAATGAAAGGACTAAATGCATTTTCTTAAACAAATAACGCAAATATATACATATATCGTCTACGTAATTCACTATCCGTTGTGTCATTATTGTCAAACAAATCAATTGAAGTACATAATATATTAGAATAAAACTAGATTTTTACATATGAAAAATGAAGTAATTTATCTGAAAAGGTGATGCGACTGAATGGCATAATTAATATAATTTCCCCATTATAAAACATTGTCGCCAATTGATTGCATTTAAAAAGTCGGATGCACTGGATAATCCGAATAAATGTCCTCAAATTGGCCAAATGTGTTCAAGACCAATGATAGCTCGCTTAATATATGAATAATAAATCGATAAACTGGTTAATATCTTCTCTTTAATTAATTTAGATAGCTCTAAAAGTTAGTCAGGTTGATCAGCGTTAACGTCTAAATTGCAATCATTTATAGATTTTCTTACCAGAATACCGGGAAGAGGGTCGTATATTGGTCCTGAATTGATCGATACTCTGCATGTCATTCATGAGGAGTTCTAGCACTGGATCCAGGTCCTCCACCGCCCCTCTACTCTCCGAACTGTCTCGACCGCCGCCCGAGCTTGAAGAAGCAACCTCTCCACCACCACCACCACCCCGAGTCCGCCGGCGTCCACTGCGACTTGAGTCCGAGCCTCTTCGGTCCAAGCGATGGGAGGAACCTCCCGCCGAAGAATTGGGGTGTTTCGGCGGTTGACTAATATAGGAACCAGTGAAGCTACCGGTACGGAAGTTGATGCGGCCCCCTTCACCCATGTCCAAGCTCTCATTGTTTAGGGAGTCGCCCATGGAGACAGACTCCGTGTCGTACTGCTTCCAATCGGCCAGATGGTAGTTGTCGTTGTTGTTGAATCTTCGGCGCGGCGCGGGTCCAGTGGCTGAGGGGGCAGTGAGTTGGGGTGCCGCCGGATGTTCCCCTTTTCTGATTGGTCGACACTTGTACTTCTCCATGTTCTCAATGAGGCTGGATGTCAGCTGCACCTGAGGATTTCCAATCACAGGAACTCCGCGAGGTGTTGAACCAGCCTCAGTTTCGGGTGACGCGTTCTGCTTACCTCCTGGAGGTCGACGAAGACTGCGAAAGTTGGTATCGTTGCGTCGAAATTTTTGCACCGCACTACGAAGTCGAAAACTCGCCGAGCGAAAGAGTTCTGCTGGTTTGTTGGTTGTGGTCACTGAGGACGACGCCGAAGGTTTGCTGGTTTCCTCTCTGTCAGCCTCGCTGGTGGCGGAGGCTTCAACAGGCAGAAGAGGAGCATCGGTAGCTAACTGCAGAGAGGACGCCTTATCTTTCCCACTAGCTGGCACGGTCAAATCAGAGGTAGAAGGTGGTCCCACCTTATCAGACTTAATATCGGTCGACTGTTTAGGAGTTGCAGAATACTGGAATCCTTCGTTGACAATCCCGCGTCCTGTCTCCACACCTCCGCCTCTTGTAATAGAAACTGTCAACTGGCTGTTCCTTCGTCTGGTTGTATCCTGCGACTGGGTTCGTCTTCGCTCGAGAGATCGATATTCTTGACGCCCCCTGTCTTCGTCAAGATTAGTGTTCTTCTTAATATAGTCTTGTTGTTGACTGGGTTTGGAATTTTGTCCCTTCTGAAAAGCACAAAATCTGTTCATTGCCTGTTTTGCCAAGTACAGCGAGCACCCTTATTAGATTAGGCGGGCATGTATATACACACTTTCCCTCACTCCAATGCCTACGTTATGTTGGGCAAGACAGGAAATGGAACACACACACGCCAACCTAGAGAGGTCTAAGAAAGAAGAAATTGATCCGTATATAGGAAATCTATTAACCGCCTGAAATCAATGTTCACATGAATAAGTCTTAAAATCAAAACAAACAAATAATAGTATTGCCTTAGTGATTTAATTAGCATACGGATTTTCTGCCTTCTTACACGAAAACAGAGTTTTTTGTTTTGCAATTTGAAGTCAAACCGGGTTGATTAATTATTAGTTTTGTAATTATTAAAAGCGAATTTGAGTGTTTAATAAATTTGCCTAAAAAAGTATATGTTTACAAAGGATATAAGCACCTAGTAGTCTAAATATTTCCGAAGTTTGAATAAAGATGAGGCAGAAACTACACTGACTAAATATTGTAAAGCGATAGTGTGTCAAAATAGAATCCAGCTTCGGTAGACATTGATCAATAATGTGCTACTATAATGTTGCCTATAAACCAGAAATATGTAATTTGCCTTTCCATAGGGAAGCCATGTGCCATATTTGTCTATCTTTCTCTCCACGCTACAATACTCTATAAGGTAAATGATACACAGAGCTGGTCCATTTGGAGGCGGTATAAAGCACCAAATTCTGCGAGTATCCTTCTGGATGGATTACTTTGATTTCGTCCATATATGTAGTATTAGGAGAAGTATAGTTTGGGTTACATGTGGCAGGCGCAGTAAATATAACGTACGTCAAAGTGGGGCAGGAGGGGATACGCCATGTACAGGACGCTGCCTGCCTGCCAATGATCACCATGAACTAGCTCGATAAAAGCGGGGACGTCATAATATCTTAATCGACGAGGAAAGAGGCAGGGCAGGCGCTCCCCATTTACATCTATCACGTGCTTGTAGTATGTGGTCAGGGAGTTCTTATCACTATGTGTAGTATAAACGTTAGGCTGGATCGTGTGCAGCCCCATGTCATATTAGGATTACTAGATATACGTGTATCGGTGTTTCATCTTTACACTTAAAATAGAATTATCTGAAATTTACCTATATAGCAATTTTGTGAATAAATGCGTAAGAAAAGGGGATATATAGGGTAATTTTATAAAGATTAACTGAACTCTATTGAAATGACGGTTTTTATTGAATTGTTAATAGTTGAAGAGATTATGGAGCAAAATCCTGATCACCCTTTGAAATAAATTTAACTCGGAAATTAGACACAGTCAGTATTTTTTCAAAACATGAAGAAAGAATAAATGGTAATAAGAAAATGAGCACACCAATTTATGCTTTTATAAACTGGTTTAAAGTTTAGCTCTGCCTGTAATTAGTTTTTGTGATTATACAACTTCCATATCCTTAATACTGATTCTAAAAATGCAATATGAACATTTCGACACCTTTCAAATTTATCACCACATGATACCATAACTTCTGTCATATTTAGATGTATGTAATTTGCATGTCTCTATATTACATATATAATAAATTTTGCATTAATCTATAAAAAATAGATATTAAATTAATATATTTGTAGTCTTTAGAATGCATTCCTCAAATTAATAATCTTTACGTAGGTACTACTAACACAAATCAATTTACGCCTATATTCTAATAAGTACTAATTCACATATTCACACATATTCACATATATTCCCACATATTCTAAAGGTAGGTACTATTTCATATATTCACACATATTTACATATATTAACACATATTCACAAATATTAACACATATTAACACATATTCACATATTCACACATTCGAACATAGTCAGACATATTTACATACATATATTCACACATATTTACATATATTCACACATATTCACACATATTCACACATATTCACACATATTCGAACATATTCGCACATATTTACATATATTCACACATATTCACATAATCACACATATTCACATATATTCTAGTTGGTACTAATTCATATATTAACACATATTCTAGTAGGTACTAACTAATTCATATATTCAAACATATTCATACATATTCATGTAGGTACTAATTCATATATTCACATATATTCACATATTCGAACATATTCACACATATTCATACATATTCGAACATATTTACATATATTCATACATATTTATACATATTTACATATATTCACACATATTCACACATATTTTAGTAGGTACTAACTAATTCATATATTCAAACATATTCATACATATTCTTGTAGTTACTAATTCATATATTCACATATATTCACATATTCGAACATATTTACATATATTCATACATATTTACATATATTCACACATATTCACACATATTCCCTCACATTCTGCATACCTATAGGTACTAATTTGTATAGAATTTCTTAAATTTGATTCCCGTGGATTAAAATGCAGTTAAACGTCTGAAATTGTATAAATTTGATGTTACACTGACCTTTGCTAAAACGTCATCCCAGTTATCGTTGCCATTCTTCAACCCAGAGATCAAAATACCGTTGTATGCCGTCAGACGCCTAAACACAAAGAAAAAGTGCAATGCGACAGAGTTATATATATACACAGGAATCTGATATACATCTAGCTTCTTTATCAATGTTTAATAATTTATATTTTGTGTCAACTTACTGGATAAGGTGTTGCAACGTTTTCTTTGATAGGTAGTTCTTTTGAAATTGATAAACCTTTTCTATATCAAAAGGTATCATATCTAAAAAAGAGAGATATTCTTTACAAGCTCTTAAAAATTGAGTTTCAATACGTGTACGTAGAATAATAATAAATAAAGAATTTATGTAAATAAAGTAGCTCAAATATCTTTTATAGGATTGAATAGGACGATTTCAAAATAATATTGATCTGCTGATTTCGTTTGAATTACTAAATTTATAATAGAATCATGAATTATTATTAAACATTTATAAATTCTGGTATTCTCAATTAAACGGTGAAAGTACTGAACATCTTTTAATGACTTCAATGTTGATCAAATGTTGGATAAATGACGAGATAAAAAGTGGAATTAATAATTGTACCTATTAATAATTATTAAATATTACTAAATTTTAATATTTATTTTATATCTTTAAAAGAACATGATTTTATATAAAAAACGTAAAAAGATTTACAAAATATAGAACAGGATTACGTGACAAGATATTATAAATATTAGTATAAAAATTTACTCACTACTTACACTAAACAAGTAGTACATTGCATTCACTTAAAATAAGTGAACAATATATATGGAAATTTTTATCTATGTAATTGATGTGAAATCATCGGTGCTATTAATATACTTGCGTAGTGCTTATGTTCAATACTTATGTCATTAAATAATAAATGAAACTTACTGTTCATCAGTTGACTGTATTCTGTGAGGTCATTCAAAATTAACCACTTCCGGATATCTGTGATGGACCAATTTTCTGCAGAAAAACATTTAGAGATTAATTAACCTTTTAATGTAATAGTTAGGTCTGGATTAAACTAGATAGTAGATTAATGTGCTTTATAAGTTGACAAAACTACATTTATAAAGCCACAGACACACATAAACTTACCTGCTTGTTTAGTATAATTTACATTTTCCAATTCATCCTTCAACATTTCTGGTTTGCATGTTTTGATGGGCTTTAAAAATAGAATTGAAAATAGCGTAAGTTGTATACAGAAACATGACTGAAATACAGTTTAGTGCTACATTTTTATGTGATTCTGTTTGGACAAGTTGACAACCAACTCTTTAACCCTATTTATACCGGGCAGTCTTGCTAATCCACATCCCCGGGGTGGGGGGTCATTAAGCGTCTAATAATGTTTAAACTTTCTAATATAGAGAGAAGAGAGTTCAAGCGACCACCTCTTTTGATGCACACTAGCGAGTATAGTGGGGAAAGTTGTAAAACTTTATTCTGGGAAATGACACAGAGCTTCATTTGTACTTTTAAAAATGAGATCAAAATGTTGAAGGTCCACTCTGGTATGGATAGAATTAATCACAAATAGATGACGAGTCTCGACAATCAGAACTATAATACGCTCTTATTTAATACAGCAGTAAAAGGGGCAGTCGTAAAGTCTCTTCAATTTAAGGTGTTTATTGAAATACTATTTCTAGTGTTGTTTTGGAAAGCATTATTATTTTTAGCTAGTTTAGTCGTTTAAATAGTCGTTTAGTCCCACAATTTTATTTTGTAGACGTTGATCATCCTATCTTTATTCGAATGAACCAAATAGATTGATTCTGTAAATGAGCATACCACCATGTTCTTTTCATATTTCGATTGTCTGAATTCAAATCGATGTAATGGCAAGTAGAATTCTTTGAGATAAAATTGTACAGTTCTGGGTTTGGTTAAAATTATTCTACTGAAATTCTACTCTAATTACATACTTTCTTAAATGTATTCTTTTAAATGATGATTGTCAGTTTTTGGTCATTCTGTATTACATATATATTTTATCAACTCTACCGTAATAAGCTATATTCAAAAGTAAGCCAAGGCTTTCTTTTATAATTATTTAAATTTGATAAATACTTGAGCGTAGTTAATAGCAAGACAAACACTTACTCCATTAGAGATGTACTTTGGACTGATATTTACAGAATAGTCTTCATATTTCGTAGAAATTGGTGGACCAGGCTCCTGCAATTTCTTGACTTCTTGACTAAGACTTCTTGATTGTTCCCTTGGCTCGTCCGTTGCATACAAATGTGCACAGTAGCGACGATGCATCATGTCCAGCATAGTGTCACCGGAGGAAGATAAATTCTTGCTGGAGAGCGCCGTGCTCTCACTTTGTGACGTCTTCATTTCTGAAGTGGGATATTGATGACAAGGAAGTGTCTCCTTGTGACGCTGTTCCATCTGCAGTCTGGGATTAACAGACACTGGCGCATTCGCGGGCACTGTGTGACTTTCAGAGACGTATCTGTAGCGACTTCTTCTAAAACTCCCTCTACCCTGTTTTTCTGGCTTGTCGAATTCTTTCGGCGCAGGAACGTAGTCGAAGTCGATATTGGAAGAGGAGTAGTGCTGTATTTCGTGTTGATCATGATCTGCTTTCGGGTAACTGAGTTTAACACTGAGACCATTCGTCGGCGTGCTCCGATCTGATTGAGTGGAGTCGCTAAAGTCGTGTAGAACACTGCCGGGGCCGGGGACCACATGGGGAGTCAAAAGGTCTGTTGACATGTAGCTCATGTCATCATCCGTGGAGGAGGAAAGGGGCTGCTGGAGGATATTTGAGGGGTTTCCCGAAAGGGACAAGTGAGTACTGCTTGTGGAAGAAGCTAAGGAATAATCGGGAAGATTTACTGAGCAGCTCATGTAGTGGAGTTCACCAACTGATGTATTGTTCTCGTTGAGGTTCTTAACTGTCTTGTAGTTATGATGAGGAGGTTTAAAGTTGGGTCGAGCTTCCTCGCTTGAAGCTCTGAAAAAGCTGGAAGTCCCCGTATGAATGGATGTATGATCGAGGGCCCTGTTGACTGAATCCGGTCCATTACTGTGTCTTGACAGGACCGAGGAGGCAGACACTCTGACACTGGAGGGATATCTCACTTGACTCGATGTTCTCACGCCGGACGCTTGAACTCTGTCAGTTGTAGGCGGCTGTGCAAGACTGTGGGGTCGGGACCTTGCCGCCTGACTTTCAAGATACCGAAGTGAAGAGCTGCTTTGTGGGAGACAGACTTTGGTTTCCATAGCAACTTGAAGCTCGTCAGTTAGATTCTGGAGCAAATTGAATATCTCGCTTGGTTTCTCTTTCCCGAAAGTATTTACCAGCCGGCAGCTGCTGTGGCCACTGGAATATTCAACCGGTCTTCTGCTGGATGAGTGACGTCCGGAGTAGACCATGTTGTTCGGGAGAGATTTGCGCTGTTTTGGAAGTGAAAATCGGGGATCAGTTTGATATTCTTGTGCCATTTTGGGACTTGCTTGTTCAGGGTGATGGAATACTTTACCGATTCGAGTTAAGATTTTAGTCTGGAAAGCAAGAAAGGCAAATTAAGTCGAGTTATCTATAAATAATTCATGTTAAATATATTTATTTCTTATTTTAATAATTTGATTTAAATACAATCTTCAGTGAAATATACGTTTTCTACACTGTTTTAGCGTCACATATATTATGTACATATGTTCGATACGACAAATATAGTATATTAAATTAAAATGCATGTTTCTAGTCAAGCTAAATTAAATTTTATGCCCCAATTTAATGCGACAGATACATTTTATCTAAATATATTCTACATGATCTGTCTTCAAAGAGGGACATAGTTGTTATATGTTACTATGTACTATATGTTACTATGTATGGTTACTATGCAGTGAATTAAATGCTTTTATATTCCAAATTGTTTTCATGTATACTGAACTCGCGGGCATGGTCTCACCCACATTAAAATTACATTTACATGTTATACACAACAACAGCTACTGATATATAAGGAAATATTGAATAGTGCTACAACCTCTATGTGTAAAATACAACTGGGAAAAGGTGGGATTTCAATATCTATTGGAACCACTACTGCGGGAAACTTATAAAGAGGTGATGGGGGTACGAATCAAAGGTCTGGGTACAAGGGATAACACTTATGTTGTTTTTTCCTTTGATTAGAACTGACTATAGCTATAAAGAAAATAAATGTAGAATTCAGTATTATATATGTATTTGTTTAATTATTGAGTCATTTAATTAACTGTTTCACTTTTAATCTTTTAAGGAAAATGAGTCCTAAAACGAATACCTGGCCATCAATCTGTGTTTTAATTTCATTACTTTTATTAACCAAATAATAAAGTACGAACTTATGTGTTCTTTTTATGGCAAATAAATCTCCAATCTCTGAAAGAATGTCCAATCAGAAAATATTCGTGATCGCGTTATCCCAGTTGGCGTAATTGGTGAGATTGTGGCAATTTGTAAACAATTTATATACTGACCAAATAAATATGTCAATTATCATACTCGTTTTTATTTGTATTTTTCTAACAAGGATACAAAAATAAAAATAAAATTAACTATTTAACTGGAAAAATACATAATCGAAATTTATTTCATTTATTTCATTAAATCAATTTATAATTTATATTTCAGCTTAAGTATATATTTATACTGATTTCATGGTCGATAAGCAAAATTGCACTTACCAAAACGATTTTTGAGGACAGCACAAATCAAGCTTCCAGAAACTCCAGTGTCGGTTCTGCCATTGCCGAGAAGAGGATTTGCATACGTATATAGAGCTGACAGCAACTTTTATGATCGCCCGCACGACGAGAGATTCTACACCTGAAATAGAAATAGTATTTTGATGCGGTCAATAAAACATAGATGATTGCAGCGCGTTGAAGATATGCCGGTAGTAAGGGGCCGTGTACTTCTCAACAGAACAGCCACAGTTAGCGGAGATATAATCCAATTATTATTAACAGTACCTACGTACGCATATGCACAAGTGAAAACTACCGCGGCAGTGGCTCTATGTATTATATTGATAGCAATGTCACCGTCAATATTCAGTTTGATTAATTCTTGAAATGTAAACTCTTAATCAACTCAGGTGAATCTAAGTTGTAACTATAGTCTGAATTGATATTTCATTAACAATAGATTGCCTGGCACTGGTGTAACACTGGTCCTGTGGAAATTATACACGTCAGAACACATTTTACATAACAGTCAGTCAGTCAACAATCTAACAGTGCTGCGGCACAAGCCAAGACTGAGTCTTTGTCTTCAAATTCTCTCTACTTTTATCGACTCGGCTGACCTGAAAACCTTGCTCGGCACCAGGCCTGTCACAGAACGCTATAAGCTTCCGCTGTGGCTTCTTAGGCATGACTCTTATATGGCGCGCTCTCTCCTAAATAAGCCACCACTACAGACAAGCGGTGCTTGCATTGATGACGACATGTTGACTGTACCGACACACTTAGGCGGACTGGGAGTGGGAACTATAGCTGATCCCCTTGACGTATTATAGGAGTATCACAATGGGAAGCTAGGAGCCCACAATATCACACTAAAGTGATTAAACTGCTTTATAGTATCGTAGAACTGGGGTCGTCATTCCTCTTGAATTATGGTTGGGTTGCATGGGACTTATGTATACGCAAAATGAATGTGACTCATTTAGCATTATAATACTCTTGAAACTGTCATCTATATACAATATGGAATGAATAATATGAAGTCGACCCATGTTTGTTTGTTTATTCCAGTGTTTCTATAATATCTAACATTCAATCACTGAAATGGCCGGGAAACTAAATCTATTATGAGGCTATAATATGAGATATCTGAAATAAAGAATATGCAATATCAAAAAGCTCGAACAATTTATATAAAACTACAAACAGTTATAGAGACAATAGCAGGACTGTAGCAGGCAATATTAATCATTTAGAGGGGCTAATCATGAAGAAGGCTCCGGCATGATATTATGAAAGGCGCATTACAACTATAGAAATGCCGGTCTAATTGTGAAGTATCTAGAATGATATAATGTTCAATGTATAAGTATGTAGGTACTTGTCGACAGTCTTTGAACAATAATTAAAACGAAGTATCACAATTCATGAAATAAAGTAAAATACATCATTAACAATAAATGTAATATATTATGTAGAAATACTTTTCCCGTATACAAATATTCTAGTAATTGTATATAGTAACTTATGGTGGCCGAAAGGGTTAAGTTGAGCTCGACGTGTAAAAGTAGAACTCGAAATCTACCTTTACACGTAGAGTTCCACCTTTACATATCGAGCTCTACCTTTACATGTCGAGTTCTACCTTTACATGTAGAGTTCTACCTTTACATGTCGTGTTCTACCTTTACATGTCGAGCTCTAGCTTTACATGTAGAGTTCTACCTTTACATGTCGAGCTCTACCTTTACATGTCGAGCTCTACTTTTACATATCGAACTCTACTTTTACATGTCGAGCTCTACCTTTACATATCGAGTTCTACCTTTACATGTCGAGTTCTACCTTTACATGTCGTGTTCTACCTTTACATGTCGAGTTCTACCTTTACATTACGCGCCTCATGTATCAGATCGAACATATCTCATTTATTTCTCACATTTATCTTGTTACAATGCGCATCTTAAGTTTAAAGCAGAATTTATACCCGCTATTAAAAACCATTTCAGAAAAAAAAACTCTAAAAATGTTCAAAGAACACCTCTATTCTTAAATGCATTTCACAATAATTCATTCTTTTCATGCAACTGTAGATGTCCAGTTTAGTAGTGTCTGTTTCAGCTTATAGCTGGCAATTTTGTCGAAACTATAACAGATTGATTAGCGAGGTGGCTGCAAACTTGTTCACACAGTTTACAAGTATTTTGCAAAGATAACCTCTCTTCTTAGTGATTTATAATTAGTTCGTTTACTTTGACAGGGATAAGGTATAGGGAAAAAATAGAAAACATAATTTTCCGTTGTTTCCTAAATTTAACATGGTCATAGCAACGAGTAATCTGTTCTTATCGAGGTGTCTTTGCAAAATTGGGAATCGTTGTACGAATTCACTAGATTAATTATACGAGCATTGGCCAATAAGTAGGAAAAATGGAATAAAAATAGTTTATACTTGTATTTCTTAATTGTTACTTATTGTTGTCATGGGTCACTTAGCAACGATTCTGGTGGGAGAGTAAATATTCCGTTGGATGGTACCAAATTCTGTGTGTGCCAGTTGTCATCAATCTACCAAGGCTTTGTATCCTCACCGCATGTTGTTTCATTATGAGAGCATGTTCCAGCACCCCGGATCCAGGCCAGAATGACGTGGATAGGACCTACAGGACTTGTAGCTTCCATCTAGAGTTGGGGGATTTTTCTGTCAAGGCACGTATTCGGGAAGTGTAATGGGCGGTCCAATTGAAGGCCCTTGCACGCAATTTCAGTAAACATTGCGGCAAGAATGCTTCCAGTAATAATTCAAACAAATGCAAAGGTTTATCGACTGCAATGGTTTTATTTTAGAAGGCTCTATATTCCATTTATACATATCTCTAACTGTATTGCATCCATTGTATCTAAATGTTGAGAATAATTTAACGGGTTTTGCAAGATTTTGAATATTATAATAAAAAAGGAGAAAAGACTTAGGCTAATTCTATAATATAAATTCTTACAAACTATAGTCACTAAATAGTTTTTTAATTAATATGAGAATGAAATGCTTCTATTAAAACATGAAATATATACGTATGTTTATTTTTAATAAATATATATTAAAAGCTTCGTTATCGTAAAATAAAATTATTTCTTGTAAAATTTCACGACTGGTTTTTTGTTGAGTACACAGTGCATAAAAGGTCGGTCGTCTTTCAGATGAAGAAAATGAGATATGGTATGTTTGCCTCGCGCCAACCCTTACCCTTGAAGTCTAAAAGTATATACGTCATATGTCTGCTGACAGATGTTGAACACATGTACAAAATATATTTACTTTATTATTTCTTTCGGTCTGTTTCCTTTTGGGATCATGATTATTTTGTGATTGATCCCCATATCTAGATGGCATCTTCTATAACGGCCATCTTGAAAGTCTGTCCTATAAATAACCCTTTTTTAGGAAGGCTAAGTTCAGAACATGTTTCGAAAGTAAATGCGCACTTTCTATATTCGTATCAAATCAATGGGTGAATACTAATTCGAAGATATACATATATGCAAGATTGTCAGAGACAATGTTAAATCATTTTAGAAAGATATAAAATGAATAGAGAAGAAGTATATTTATATTATAGTCATAGTAAAATGTTCCGAATAATATAAATGATAACCAGTATATTTATTAACTTTAAAAAGTATATAATATCATATATACATGGACATCATATCAATTCTGTAATGAATTTTATAGAATATAGAATGTACATGAAGAAGTATATGAGAATAAATTCTTCTGTTGAAATATTTTCATTTCAATTCTAAAATCCTATGACAACAGATATATCTAAATTTATATAATCTATATACAAAGGGGCTTGTTATATGTAATATAAGTTTTGGTGTGTAAGTTGTCGTCCGCTTAAATTTATGTGAATTAGTTTGAAAGGGTAAAATAGTGTAAAGGTTATTAATGCTGAGAGAACTCCGATTGGTCTGTACCGATGAGATATATATGCTGCTAACTTTATTATATTAAATTATTATACTAATATGATTACTTATAGTTCTTATTCATACATGTTAGTTAGTTAATGCTGTCTAAATGTGAAACATAATAATCATGGTATGATATTAATTGTATTATATACCTATTTGTAAAATCTGTAATAAACATTTTTGACATGTAGTATTGGAAATATTTTATAGCGTATGTAAATGTTTTTAAATAATGTAATTGTAATATTTATATATCAAGTAATGAGATTACAATTCTAGGATTTAAAACTTTCTCTTGAGGCTATTTTATGTCACAAATCTTTTTTCGTGCTTTTGTTTCCATCGTGGCTATAAACCGTAGTGGCCTTGAGATGTACTTTACTAATTGCATATATAATTATAAAATCACAAAAATGTAAAGCTATTGATTATCCAACTTACCATAGGAGCGGGTTAGAGTCAAATCAACATCAAAACTCCAAAACATTCATGTGCACCACCATTCGATCTAAAAGCAGTGATCTCCCATTTGTGCAAAGAAGTCTACAATTCTGAGAGATTCCTAGATCTTTAATGTATACCTAAGGTGTCAGTATAAAAGGCGTGAAGGAATTTGAAAATACATCTCGTCAAGCTTTACAAAATATTTGATTACATAGGCCAGCATATATTCTGTTCAATATCACGAATAGACCCCCCCCCCCTCCCTCCCGAAATGTGACTTATTCTAGGTATATACCTGCAGCATTAGTTATCCAGTAGCGCAATATAATGTCATTTAAGCCAATCCATACGGACTATAAACAGACCTCTTACATGTTCGCACAAGGAGGGAATGTGGCCATGCCAGGATATAAAGAATATCACCACTTACTGATGTATAGAAAGCATCCGAATACACGGGAGACACTTCCCGAGTCGCTTTGGTCCCCTTTTCGACAGCCTTCAGCAGCGCCACTTGACTATATACGAAGCTTCCTCTAGCACAGAAATGTGTCCAGTAAACACTGTAGACCACAATACTATAACCATTAGGATGCCCTCCTATATACGCTGGGTTGTCAAGTGCGCGGCCGATGGCTTATCTATAATTTCGTTTTATTTATAGTTGCAGGTTTCCGATCTAAACATGTATATTATGAAAGCATCACATATATAGACTGATATCTAGGCAGATATGGGGAGCCGAGGTGTATGCTTGTTTCCGAGTTCAGAGACTGAATGCATTCATTATATAAAGACTTGTATTAAGTGTATTTTGTTGACCTTTTTTTCTATCATTCAAGCAATTTACACAAAGTATAGTGGCTTGCAAAATTTTGAATGTTAGTATTGCAAAGTTATTTGTCCGTGCAAGAATAATAATAATAATAATGTGGCGTGGGTACTAAATTCTGCAATTTACCGTAAATACCTTAACTACAGATTACAATAAGAGAATACGTTTTATTAGATACAGAATTTCAATTATATTGAATGTTTCGGAATGAATTTAATAAAGGGTATTTTTCTTCAAGTATTTGTGATCAATTAGCATCACCTTGTATATTAATTGTATATAGGTACTCGTACATACCTACATATATTAGCAATTATATCGTAGATTGTAAATTGTCAACAGTTCATTTTCGACCATGGAAGTGCATCTCCCAATAGAAAATGGTATAACTCTAAAATAATTGATAATGCTCTTAGCTTATGTGTCTGATGAATATAACAAATGCGATCCTAATTCTTCAATAGACAATCGTACGGTTCGATAATTAGTATATATGACGTTAGAATATAAACATAATTAAAAGTTTGTAACGGAGTCAAAGAAAAAGATCAACCAGGGAATACTTTGTAGGGTGTTATAGTAGTCCCTGAGATCAACATTTAATATATTAATTTTCATGTTTTTTAAACCGCTTAATTTATGCTGTTCGAATTCCCGGCGTAAAATTCTCTTGTATGTGGAAGCTAATAACATTTCATTTTGGAACATACATTTGACTTGTTAAATTTCAATCGTATTACGGTCAAAAGTATGGCAAAATAATTTAGACTCTTGAATAATATATATATAAATATATATTGTTATATTTATATATTATATTTAAATATTATAAATTCACATATTCATTAATGTGCGCATATTGACATTTTATATATAATTCATATTCGTAAATAATCTATAACCAACATAACATGATTGATGTTAAAAGTTAAATTAACATAATGCACTATAAAAAAGCCATTAAACAAGTAAGATTAGACGACCAAGCCAAGAACAAGAGCCTCAACGATTAGCTTGAGAGATGGTAGCAGCTCTAGTCATTAATGCTAAGGAGAATGGGCCTATCTTTGACCGTTAATACAT
>JAYRBW010115245.1:0-40210 GCA_036023295.1 Invenusta paracnida
TGTATATAAATAATTGAATGAATTTTTGTAGTCCTGGCCCTGGGTAAGACATTAAACTGCCTAAAATATAAAATCTTACCTATATATTTACAAGAAAAGATCCTAAAAAAACTGAAAATGTTTTAAAATACCCTAAAATATCCTAAAATTATGTTGGTCTAAAAGTGTGGACACTGCATTAAGTCCACTATCTTTCAGATCAGTTTGTTGGATATATCCTGAACAGCTTGCCAAAGCTCTCCATAACCATGGATCTCCAAATTATATACCTCACACTGGGACCAGAGGTTCTTAATGGTCTAGATATTGAGTGGGCCATGGCAGGAGGGGTTGGTTGGTTGGCATTAAAAAACTGATGAGTTGCTCTAGACATGTGGAGGTGCATTGTCATGCTGAAACATCAGGCCATCAGGGCCAGTCAAGAGGAATGACAGGATGCTAATGTATTGCTAGGAGTTAAGATTGCCTTTGAGTGGAACAAGTAGACAAACACCTTGCTGAGTGAATATGCCTCAGATAGTTATCTTGCCACTAAAGGAATATACAGTTGGCATGAGATGTTGTCTTTGCATGTAGCAATGTTCAAACAATCTCCTTTAGAGTTTTGTCTTGATTTCATTTTAGTACTTTATTCTAATTTATTATACACAGATATTATGTACATGAGTTATATATATACAAATTATTTGTAAATAACACTGTACATGCTTTCGAAAACTTATATAGTAGAGTAAATTATTTTAATAAAGTATTAAGTATAAAACTTAAAATAGTATATAATACCATATAACAAATTTACTTTTCTAATAATAGAGCAAAGACTATTGAAAATTATGTTAGACCAATTGTTATATTAATCATTCATTTTTTCCTTATATACAGTATTAAGTAATACATTAAAGTTAAAACATTTTTGTTTTATTTGGTAGCTTAAAGTACCAACGAATGGGAATTATTTAACTTTATATTATATTATTAATCTACTTCAAAACGACAGTGACATTTCATGGATAAATTGGTATTGTAGCATTCGCTTCTTATTACATGATTGCAATAAAAAAACTAGTATTATTCAAAATGTACAATCAAATAAATATATTTTTAATATATTTTTAGATATTTATTAGATGTCTAAAAATTAAACATGTGTACCATTCATATTGGGAAAGAAATCTAATAGAAATGAGTAATATCACTACTATCCAATTAGCTATAGTAATTATTTTTCTAATATAAAGATCCAAAAAGATTACATATATTAATTACAAAATTAAATTTTACAGATAACGATTGTTTTATTTGTAGTTATAGTAATTCCTATATACTAGTACCATATTACCTTCCTCTTTATTGTCAACATTTTATTATTTTATATTTAAAATTTTTAACTATGTTATCATAATGTAATATAGTATTACTCATATTTAGGAATAATATTGTAAATTATTTTAGACTTTTTGCCCTTTTTGTTAAATTGTTTCTAGAAATTCAAAGATGTATCCTACACGATTTTCATATTTGGGTGAGATTGATGCTTAGCCTTTTCAAATTAAAGCTTGCTCTCTTACTTTTCACCATTTAACACTATAATCTGCCATGTCTGTATTAAAGTAAAATCTTGTAATTATGATCTGTCACTTTTTAATCACTTAATTATTTTATCACATTCACTTTATTTAATTAAATTTTATTGTAATGATGTTGTGCTTTATGTAAACTTATATATTTATAATAGTTTATATTAAATATATAATTCATTATTGTTCAATCATTACTTTTCTGTGTTGTACATTTATTGAAACATATTTATAAAAACTTTATATTGAGTATTTTTCTGAATATTATAAACACTATCATATTATTTATAAAAATGCATATTTTTAAGCTAAAATTATGATTCATTTGTCACTAATTATGAGTTATGAGGTTATTTTGTAGTACATATTAATATAAGTTTTAATTTAATAATAGCATTTTGATAATTATTGATATGTATGTATTTTTATCCTTACTGAATTATATCTTCCATGGTTTTTGATTATTTGGTGTTTTTTGATTGTCAATATTTCATACTGATTTCTTTTTCAAATATAATATCTCTAATCTCTGGCTTTGATCTTACAATTAATTGCTTTTCTTTACTTTTGTTCACTTGAACTTCATTATTTTCTCTAAAATATATAATTATATTCATGCTGTAGACGTACCCTAGGTACTGTTTATATTAAATAGCCATTAATGAGTATTTTTATACATGTTGATGGTTATGATGCTTAAATCAATAAAAGATATCCTTATCAAATTATTTATCGTTAGCTATTGTGGTAGAATTGTTCGTTTTTTATTATTAGAATATCGATGTATTCATATTTGACAGAATTTTTAGGGTAAATATATTGCACTTATCTAAATATACGAAAATGTTCATTTATAATATTTAAACAATCTTAGTATGAATCTAAAAGAGAAGTACTATATGTGACTATATATATACTTAAAGCTTTTTATTTTCATGGGAAAATATTTTATTTCTTTTATAAAATTGTGGTTTGTTGCTTGAAACTCTCGAAAAAATAGTTTAAAAGAAGGTATATTCCCATTTATTTCTTGCTTTCTTCGAGTCTAGTTTATTGATTTTCATATATACCAGAAGAGATCTCTATAGAAGAAATATAACCACAACTACATCTTCGTATCTTTATCTGTAATATATATTTTTATCGTTTCACTCATAATGCATAGTGAAGTAACTCTCTAAAAATTTGGAGACAAATTCAAAACGTCTATATATAAGTATAAGCAAGTAACAGTACGTATTTTCACGTACTTCTAAGTAGTACACACATACCTACTGCTATTTTTAAGAATTAAATTTTGCCTTCTCAAAATGTTAATTTTTAAGTAATACCTATTACATGTTACGCGTTTGATGTTATGCGTTTTTGAAATGATACATATTATGTAACACAAAGAAAAATTATCATAAATAATAATAGTAATTCATTTTAAAAATAAACTTATTACCTAATGTGTATTTTTTCTCCTTAAGACTTACTAGTGCATGAATTTATGCTTCTTTTCACAAGCTTAACCTACTCCTAAGTGCTTCTCTATATAGTTTTAAGTATTCTAAAATACCCCTCAATATAACTATACCATCTGTGATGACGGCAGACATGTCGGAACTGGAAGAGGACTGGATTCAATGCTCCCTCTGGCTGGACGAGTGTCACCTTCTTCCCACCAGTCTTTCAGCCAGCCAGCACCAGTCAGGCGACTCACGAGACCCCTCAGAACTCGTTGCAGCACTCAACGATGGCGTTCTACTTTGCCATTTACTTGGCTTCTTGTCCAACGGTGAGGTGAAGATGAAGATTGAGCCGGAGTTTTATCCACACCCCAAACTCTCCCAGTTTAAGTGCCTCTCCAACATCCGACTGTTCCTGCGCGTTTGTCATGAGTACTTCGCCATCCCGTCTGAAGATCTCTTTGAACAATTTGACCTCTACAAGGCCAAGAACTTTGGGAAAGTTGTCCGCCTGCTCTCAAAGTTGTCTAAGACACCTTCTGCTTTGAGTACCGGCATTCCGTGAGTTACATATATAGCTTACTATAGCAAAAAGCGTTACTTTAAGATTATATTCTGTATTATAATTTATTTTGATATCAGGTTATATAGGTCGAGGTCTTCGTGAAAAAATCATTTAACAGGACGGTCGACTTTCATTTTCGTTAAATTCTGTAGGACTAAATAACCATATTATCAATAAATCTTTTATATTTTGTAAAAAAAACAATTTTACGGATTTCTGATTCTACAGATATTATCGGAAATTCAAAACCAGCCGTATGTTAAAAGCACTTTTTCAAAAGGTCCTTGATCGTATATGTAGATCGTATATAAAAGATTAATCTTATTCTACAGAACGTGCGTTGTAATTAATTTGTATATTAAAGTGCTAAATTAAAAAAAATCCAAATTAGTTAAATATTACTTTTTGTTCAAATGAATAATTATTTTGTCTGGTCGAGTACGAAAACAAATATGGTAGACTATGTGACATTTATCATTTATAAATACACAAGCTTCTAAAAATGGAGATCCACTATAAATAGTAACTATTTTAAGTTTGTTATTCTCCAGATTTCTTTGCATATTTTGAAGTGCTATAAGTGTGCGATGGGCTTAATATCATAGTATCATAATCACTTGTAAACTTTAAATAACATTTGTTATATTTTAAAATCACAAAAAAATAACTAACATTAGAAGAATTTATCCACAGTATAAAATTTATTAATTTATAGTAAAACAAACATATTATTATCGGATTTCATAAATTGATTTATTATATTAATTAACTGTACTAATGAATTATTTATTGCATTTATATTAATCACGTGTATATAGATAACGGAGATTTGTATGATGCATACTGTGCTATGCTAAATGTACTTCTGTTTTTTGTTAAACATTTTGACTACTTTTAGTTTTACTATTTCATACTTCATACTTCAAATTTTACATATATTATCATTTACTATTTTTTTCCTTTCTAGATCAGCTAACTATAACATTTTTTTCTACCTATCATTAAAATTTCTTCATAATCATTTTTTATATTTGTAATATAATATAACTCTGTATATATATCCATTTATTATTATTATATAGGTACCAACCTTATAGCCTATTGTCCGTAACGCTGATTATTCAATGACAGATTTTTTTAACAATTTTTTACGAACTAATTTTTATCTGCAGCTATACTTTTAAGTGTCTATAAGGTATAGTAATACACACCAGATAAAGTAAGATTTATAATTTATTTAATAATTTTTTTTAATGATAACTCGTATATGAATAGTTATTTTTAACAACTGAATTAGGTACATATATATCTGTAAACTTGATCAGATTTTGTGCATATTATATTTATATGGATATTATATGAAAATTGGTGACTGTAGGGAAAATCTGTTTTTGTTTCCTGTTAACTTAGAATCACTATATAATTATCTCTTGCTACATATTCTGTATGAGATTTTCTTGGAACATAAAGGTGTTTATAAACTATAGATAATATAACTATTGCGGTTACAACAAGATAACTGAATTTATAAAAGAACATACTAGTTTTGAATTAATGTAAAGGTTGATATATTTGGAAAATATCATCCTTATTGTTGGTATCATATAAAATATTGGTTTGTCTGTTTACTTGTATTAAATTTCTTGAAACATTAAAAATATTTAGTTATCCAAATATGAGTTATTCATTTTGACATGTTATCTTTTTATAATTTTAGTTGTACAGTAACTAAGTATTGTATAATCGTTTACAACTGGGCTACAAGCTCTTATTATTCTATCTGTTTCTAAAACAGTCAGGCATATAAAATATTACTATATGCTTTTCTTATATGTCATAATGTGTACAATAATATGCATACAATTACGAAACAACATAGTGGCTGTAACTTGTAAGTCACCTGTTTTGTTTTCAATGGTACGCATTCATATGTCTTATTGTAATGTTACTATGTACAACTAACCATATATTAGCCCAGTAATGCTTTTATAGATTATTTGTACTAGTGCAGTGTAATACAACCTCGTTTAGCTAATGAATTCACATATACAAAAGGCATTTTTACTACTGGCATGCGAACATACTTAGAAATACATGATATGTCTAGTGTTAATTCTGTATTCCACACAAAAATATTCTATACTATAATAATATATATAATAAATAATAATAAATCAATTATAATATATATACCTCTATTGTTGTTATGTTTTAAGTCAAGTTGTTTTATCGGTTCTTCGCCAATGCTTATTGTAGCACCTCATGATTAAATTATTGCCAAATACAATCAATTTAACTCTACTGGTGCTCTTTAGATATATTAATTGTTTCAACATTTTAAGAAATCAGTACAGATTTTCTTATTGTGAAAACTTTTCAAATTAATGCCGTTTCCGTATTCTCTGTCTTCGGTTTTATTTCGTTAAAGGTTTCATATGCTAGATTTAATAGACCTTTTTATTAATACTTGAAGTTTTAAATTACAATTTAAAACGTTCGATATCATTCTATACATTATAGAGTAAATATATCTCTGGTACGTATATTATTTTAATTATTATTATTATTTTATATCGTATATTAAAGTACATATATATAATATATTATTGTATACATGATTGAATCTCTCATTTTAGTGGCTTTCCAAAGGAAGATCGCAATGTTGAAGTTAACCACGAGTACTACAACAATTTAGAAGATATTACCGATTTAATGTGAGCTCAATTATATATTTACTACCCTCGATCATCTCCCCAGCACTCACTTATCTTGGCTGGAAAGAGCGCTATGTAAATAAAACAATGTGTGCTAGTTACACACAGTATGTTCAAATCTGAAACACGTTTTAATTTCCATTTTCAAATGAGATTTCGTATATGGTGGGGCCGGGTAACTTCAGAAATGAGAAAATATTTATGCATATACCTACATTATTTTACAATTTCCTTCGAAATAGGGACCTGCATGTCATATTTGCATGGCAGCGAGGAGGTGATTATCAGCTAAGCATGTAAATTTAAAAATAATTAATCTTCGGCATAGTTACAAACATGTGCATTGCCTACGTTTCCTTTTATGCAAATGTATTGAAATAGTTGCAACCTTCGGCGCAGTGCATACAAGTTGGAGCAACTGAAGTACAAACGAAAACGAAGAGAATATGGGGATCATATTTCTGCGCACACCTCCTTTTCCTCGTACCATATGCCACCGTTTTTCTTTTGGAGAATGAAATGGGAGGCAACTACTGAAATGATCTCTGAAAGGCGAGAGAAGAAAATGTCAAAATTACTCTTTTCTAGTTTGTAGCTGTAGTAGACTGTTCATATATTATGCTTACATTGGGTTAGAAAATACTGGAGGAATTTAGACATTTGTTCGACGGGAATTCCTATAAAAAGCAGAAGTCATGCAGTGATGTTTGATTACTGGCGCAATTTATTCTAGCTAAACACTTACTATGTTGTATATATGGTCGTAAATACATATGATTATTGTACCAAACTGATTGCGTTAGGTATATAATCATTACTAGACAGGTTTCTGGGCAGCCAAAAGTTCATCCCGAAGATTCTACGAGTATATAATGCACATTATTCCTGAAGTTGGATTTAGATCTGGTTGGAAGTGGTTTAATTTGCTCTGTATATAATATGGCAATACCTAGTATCTGATAGCGGAGATAATTAGTACTGAGTGCATCAAAAGTTTGTCGACATTTTTTATGATGGTAATATATATAGATATTATTTATATACCTATACACATACTAGTAAATTTAACATATATACATATATATATATATAATATGGATTTATAATACGGCTAGTGTACCTTGTTAACATACCGTGTTTTTTTGTATAAATTTCGGCTTATATTTTTTCACAATTAGCATAATTTTGGTAGAGTGGAATTTTGATAATGAAATCTTAGTTAGATAAATTTATTATTTCATTTATAAGTAAATAATTCTAAGAATTCTTAATTAGTAATAATATCTAAATATATATATATGTATATACAATATATACAACATAATATGTAACTTTACTTTTATAAATCCGTTTGTTTATCTATTCTGTTTATATACAGATATTATGTCTAAAACCGTATTATATAAAATGTATTTAACAATTGACGAGCATATACATAATTAAATAAACTGCTTACAAAATAATTTGGGCACTACAGCACAACGTTTAAGGTTTCACTCTAATTGTTACGTTACATACTAAATTCTATCAGTGAATCAATCAAACGATCAATATTCACAGCTGACTTCCTTTCTGTGATCGATTTGAGCATGCTTTGTTTATTTATTTGAGGTTATTAAGATTTTGGTGTAATTTGTATTTATTCTACAGTTAATAATACGATTGAGTTTTGAAGAATATATAAAATACTTTGAATGGATTGACATTTTGTAAAAATATATCAATTTTGTCTATATAATATACAATTATTTTTCTCAAGTAAATCATTGATTATTCAGCTACTATCAGTACAGTTTATTAAGCGTAAAATGGTTATATTATAGTAATAGTTGTTTTTGTAGAACTGAACTTATAACAGTATTTTATTGTTATGGCATTATAATTTTTTTCGTGATTGTACGAAATTAATTTTTTTCTATTATATTTTATTTCATATTGGCAAATATGTAGATTATACTGTAGAAGTTAAAAATCTTATTTCATTTCTTCAAAATATCTTTGTATTACTCTAGATTCAGCCATGTTCATTTTACTTCTTAGTAGTGTATTTTTTAAGATTGTATTATACATACTTGTATTTGTTACTTGTCGTTAATATTCATAGTTTGCGTTTTATATACATGTTGAAATTTCAGTGAGGCTCGAAAAACCACAGCCGCAAATGGATGGAATAATGTCAGTGAAGAGGACAATGAAAATGGGGATCAACAGGACGATATCTATCAAACGGTTGTGCACAAGGGTGTTCCAAAGGTGAGTAGAAAACTGCAAATTACTTTTTGACTACAGGAGTAGTATTTTTTATTATTCTACTCGATTGGTTAAAGGTGTTTTCTAACATTTTCCATGTGACACGTATATGTATAGGATTTTTTTAAATATTTGAACGGTTGTTATTCTTTACTGTTTGTTAACAATTTTATAAATAATAGCCAAATATTATCAATATAAAATATCGCATTTAAATATAGGAAGTGTTTCATGAAATAATACTAAAGCCTATTTAGTAATATTAGGAATAGTCTATTATATGCATAATTTTTAAACAGTTTTTTATTTGAAAAAAATACAATTAATACGTTATTTTCCATTTTAAGTTTAGAATATCTTATTTGGAAACATTCTATTTTTGTTTTCGATAAATCTGATTTTTTTACATAAAAACCCTGTCATTTTACGCCTTTGCTATAGATTCTTTTATTGGTACAAAATGCCTTAAATCATATTTTTCGCTTTATGTATTTTGTCATTGTACACTTCATGCATGATGTTCCTCAAAGGCTCAACGATTTCTTGATTCAATGCTTTTCTACTTGTAGACATCAGAAGAGCAACTCACAAAACGACAACATTGTATCCTGGAAATTGTCACAACTGAGAAAAATTACGTAGAAACTCTTAGAATGCTCATTGAAGTAAGTTCTCTGCTATAGTTATATTTATTTTTACACATCAGATAGTACATATGTCATTACAAGGCTTTAGGTAGTATAACAGTAGGCTAGACTAATAAGTTTCCATCTTAGCCATTTTTAGATTGATTTTCTACTAAGTGATAATATCTATAATCTTTACTCTGCTTACTAGTATACTTTTATTAGTATGCTATCAAACAAATATTTTAAAAATGTTATAGTTTAATTTGATATCATTTTTTACAGGTATTTTAATATAATATCTTAATAATAAATCGTCGTCGATATTTGTGTGTATACTACAAGCAGTGTTTTTAAGAGGTAACTATAGACTATATTATAATAATATACTATAATAGTTCTTGTTTAAGCTATATATTTATACCTTTATATTTTATGCAATCAATACCTTTAATTGCTTTCTTAAGGCTGATATGCTTTGATAATTTAGATATTTTTTCCTCGTCAATGAAGACAACATATAAATATATCCTATATTCGGTATATTTAACTGTCTCAGGATTCACCCTTTCTTTTTCTATATAAAAGTATTTTAATGTATGTACATTATATCAGTCGTCTTTTCTGCTTATTTATTATTCTCTTCTCACTTATTTAACTTTAAAATTATTTGCTTTATATAGATTATGTAAACTGGGATACATGGAATTATTTGAATCTCAAAATATTTGTAAAGTTAAATGTATAAAATATGATTTTGAAATAGTTGTTTTATTATATTATTTTATTTTATTAGTCGAATAATACAATGATTGTATTTTGTATTTTTATTTATGCACTACAGCTCGCAAAACATATATTTCTACTTACACAACCTTCTTAAAATCTCTAAAATCACCACAGAATGAATGCGCTGTAGCTTACAACAGTTGCTAATTTTAGTATGTTCTATAGATTATCTACTTAAAGGTACAGAAAAAAACCCAACTTCTATAAGTGGTAGATGTGGGAGTTTTATAAGTCATAGATAATTCCACCTTGCCTTGTTGAAAATATATACCTATAATAATAAACAGAATCGCTTCATAGATTGCAAGGCAGTTTGACCATTTCACGAGCAATTAAGAAAGAGACCAGTAGATGAGTTAGAGTTCACATACATTATCTGCCACCAAATTCTCAGCATTAAAAGGGCATTAACTCCCTTTATAAAAGTCGGTTAATTATAAGATCAATAATATAGGATTCTAAAAATATAGTATATACATATGTAATGGTTTATCCGGTAATATCATCTGTTAGTAAATTGTTAAAATACATACAAATATCATCGTCATCTTGCAGTTCAGTCTCTTCTCGTCAGTCCTTTTAGTTAATTCCATAAATGTAGGCTGGCTCCATTTTTTCACTTCATCACACCAAGTTCTTTGCTGTCTTTCTCTATATTTTGTTCTTTTCAATTGAAATGTTCAGTACTAAAGTAAGCAGCTTTCCACTTGAATCTCATATAAGTACATTATCATATAATATAACTAAAAATATATCACCTACGAGTATATAGGTCCATACACATAATTCACCTAAATATAATAATCGAGTGTATAATTTTATTTTTTATGGCATTCCTTTTGTGGCAGCAACATGTCACGTGTTCTTATTAACATAAAGATATAGTGTTTTGTTTCAAAGCAATAGATATGCTCATCTTTCAGTAACATTTTATTTTTCTTGAGTAATATTTAGAGAATTTAACAGTGTTCTGTAGATTTTATTATGTGTCAAATTTGTATTAGATTTCCCTACCTATTATATAAAAGTTATAAACAAATTGATAATTACAATTTACTGTTTTGTTAATTTGATTATACTTAAAAATATATTGATGTTTATTTTCCATATTATGCGAGCTATTTTTTTAAAGAAATACCTACTCTAATATTTATACCTTAGTAACAGTTTTACCTTTAATAGATTTATTTACTAATTAAGAAATGGCCTTAACAGTTGCAGCTATTTGTGTTGCTTAATTTCTTATTGGTCTTTAGAGTTCAAATACACAAAAGCTAGCTATTACATCTATTCATGTGTTATGCGTATACCTACGCACCTATATGGATGGTGTATTTGCATTCAACGGTCACTCATAATTTACCCATCCATTCCGGATGTCTCGTGTCTTCCGTTTCAGGTTAAAGATTTCTCCATATGTTCACAATTTACTCTAGACAACATACATACATACATGCTAACTTAAGTATATATCTATGTAAATATATGGCTAAAAACCTTCACCTATTCTCAGTATATTCGATGTGTTTTGATAATTCTCCGTTTAAATCAGCTGGAGTAAATCAAACATTTCTAATTAGATTTTGCATTAAATATTGTTTGCACATATAATACCCGTGTTTATTTTCAGAGCTACAAGAAACCTTTGACGAAAGTTTTGGCTCCAAAAGATGTAGAGTTTGTATTTCGATATATTGAGGTGAGATTTTATTTTTTAATACGTTTTACAATTGTTACTAATGAACTAAATTGTGTTTCATTTTTAATATAACAAACAGCACATTGTTTTTAAAACTGCTCAATTTTGTAATTTAGAAGTCGTTTTCTTATTTTATATATAACAATTATATAAGTTATCAACCTTTATATTTCATGCTTTTTTCTACATTATTGCTGAAGTATTTTCTATATACTTCTTCACTTTTTTAAAGTTCATGTTATAGCTTTTACAGGATTGTAACCAAATATATAAACTAACTTTGAAACATAATATTATAGACAACATTATTTAGATGTCTACGAAATAATGATGTTCCCAAAATATACATTTTATGTATTTATTCAATATAGCTAGCAGTCATCAATTTTCGTATTTTTATGCATTACTCTTTCAATAAAAACTATTCTCAAACCTTATAAATTTATTTATAATAAATGATTCTCTATCAAGATCACCCAAAACGATTCTCCCAGTATATACTGGTCAAACCATAGAGATTGGACTAGGCTATGGTTAAGTGGTGTAAGTCCAATTTATATGGGTAAAACAATCAACACATAGTTTAACATCAGTGGGTAGTTTCTATGAAAAGGTCAATATGAATATTTCTTCAGAACGCACTTTTGAATACGCTTTTGGTTAAGGCAAGCTGGTTTTAGCCAGTTCTGATTATTAACGTAATTTTATTTTATCATAATAAGCACCTTATGTTTGTAATAATCGTTTAGTATAGGTAGTTCTTTAGGCAGGTAACCCTTTACTATTATATCCAATGTAAAATTAACATTTCCATTACATGCGTTTTTAATCGTTTTGTTCGTTTTGGTAATTAACAGTAGGTATGTTTTCAGTGTTTTAAAATATTTCATATAACATTATTATTTTTTTATTTGTTATTGATTTATATTAAATTCTTTTTTGCTTATAGTTATTAGTGAAATCAAAACATTCTTTTATCCTGGCAAATATTTTACTGTTATTTATTACCCATTTTACAAGAATGCATAGTTTCAATAATTTCAACTTTTCTTGTTTTTAATTATAGTTTATTCTTCTGGGATACGGATACATGGAAATGACATGTATAATTATTTTGAGTTGCCATATTATCTATTAGTAAATTATGTTCTAGACTTTTTTGGAGATGGATAATGTTTTATTATGCTCTCTTTTTTATGAAAGTATAAACTATTTTTATTTAATTCAGTTACATTTTGGCTATTACTTGAATTGGACTAAAATATTATTATATATCAAACAGTAATAATGATATTGGAAAATACTTGCCCATTTTCACACATCCAATTGATTATATTATAGTTTAATTATTCTATTACATAATTACTCTTTTTTAATTAGTAATATTTAATAAATCATTGTACGTTTGCGTCAAGCTATTGATAAATCTTTTCCTGTTAAATATGCCATTATATTCCAATTTAATGACTCACATGTGTAATGATATTGTTTCCAATTAACATGTGGCTCATACGTCATAGATTTGCTAATACGTAGTTCACAATATAGACATTATACATATATTTACTGCTTCCTGCCCACTATTTTCGAGAATATGACGTCTATTATGAATTATGATTTAAATTTTTATTATTTTTTATTAACGTTTAATATAATGATTTTATTAATTTGCTTTATATAAGAGCAACTACACTACTGTAATTTTATGAAAAATGTTTGTTATATAGACTTAAACTATATGTATACTTTAATTTATAAAAGTTTAACTTTATATTATTTATTTAATATTGATATATTAGAAAGCTGCCCCAAATTCATGAAATATACAAAACTTGAAATTAATTCTTACTTCATAGTTACTTCTATTAATCATTATTTGATATATTGACAACTTAGAATGAATAATAAATATGCATTTTATGTGCGCGAGTATATTAATGTAAAAACAAGCTCAATATAACTTAATTTGCATATTACTATATCAGTTTTTTATCCTTTACACCAAAGACAAAATATACCATTTATTTATTATTTAATTTATAATTATTTATGTAGTAAACTTATTTATTTCCTACCTATGTTTTTAACAATAAGCTTTTATCTTTATATTCTTGTTTATACATTTTTCTTCCTATAATATATTATGTATGTACCATTTTTCTTATATTTCTTTCGAAAATATCTCTCAGCGATAAGTTAATTCCTGATATAATATAAAGATTTTTACTGTTACTATATTATGTAAATATGTCAGACAGTATGATACCCTAAACCTATACTACCGTAACTGTGTAGCTATAGACATTGCATTATAGGTATAACCTACATTTATGCAAGTCAAACTCAATGCTCTATGATATATTACGAAATATCGTGCTCTATATTTCCACTCGGCTTGCCCTAAATTGGAGAACAGTGTGGGAAGATGCCGGGTTAATAAAGGAAATATGTTCGCTAATAGAATGACGTGGAGGAAAAAGGGGGTGGGAGGAAGTGATAAACGAGAACATCAACCACCAAATTCGACAAGTTGATAGTTATAATGATTCTTCTCTAACCGATAATTCACACATTGTTTACGCGTTGAATTAGTTTTAATTGCCCCCACTATAGATTATTTGTGCAGTTTTTTGGCAAATACTTGTGACGAATGTATATTTCTTATATTTATAAATAATGTTAACAGCAATGTATAAATTTATATTTTAAAAGATTGAACTTATAATTTCGAAGCAGGCAGTTTTGTGGCTATATTTATAAGTGTAATATGTAGATAAAACCTTAATTTTTGTGTTTTAAATTTATTGTTGCATGTATTACAGAATAGATAATATTATTTAGAAACGTAAACTTGTAGTATAACTTATATGTTCCTTCTTTTAATTTTGTAAGCTGTTGTATGTAAAGAAAATAAACATTACTTTATTTAAAACATTATAATTTCACTATACAATTTTAAAGAATTCTTAATAAAACATTTCATTCTTGAAATATTTTTATGACCGAATACAATTTCGTAATAATTTACCCATCCTTTTACTGTTTATATCTTAGCGATATCTTATATTGATATTCTTACATATTTTTAGATATCTAAATTGACTATTCTATAGAAGAAAAGTTTGTTATTCGTTTGATTCTGTATGCTATATTTATTAAAAGAATTATTTATTAATAATGTATCCTATTTAGTCAGTTACATTTAAAAATATATCCAATTGCCAATATTTAAACATGGAAACAACACAACGGATTACTATACGGTTACCCTAATTTATTACTGTGATTACCATAGAGTATACAAATAGTTACTTACTCTATGGTGATTACCATATATTTTAAATGCTGATTTATCTATGAGAAGTTAATATAGACAGTATTATATCGATCTTAACGTGTGGTGATTTTTATTGCAAATATTTCAGTTCAACAGACTTTAGCGACTATTAAATAGGTCAAAGTTTGAAATAAATTAAAATTACATTTTTAGTGGTACCCGAGTTTAACCGGTAGCGCTTTACGGATGGTTTAATTAAAGTTGAAATAAGGAAATACGTTTGTCATTATATCTCCTGGTAAACTACATCATATATTTTGAATACCAGTGTAATTTCCGCTACTATCCTCAATCAGGTATTAGTAAAATGGTTTATTTGTACACATTCATTAAATTATAATCTTACCCTTATATGTTCATACATCTGATCTTTGACAAATCGATAGTTGATTTATTGGATTAACTTGACTCTTTCAACTTGCGAATCACCCAGTTTTGTAATACAATTATAATAAACCAACTTGTGAAAATGTGTTTTATTTGAAGAGATATTCGCACCAGAAATTTTAAATTAGATCTGAATTATACACTGCTCATCCGATCTAGATTCTCTTCACACTAGTAACTTGTAGAGCTAAAGGAAACAATTGCGAAAATATTTTACAGTGTTTAATTAGACTAATGCAGTTAATTCGATAATATTTCGTAACATATCAAACTATACAATTAGAGCATTCTTAATTTGAAAAATATTGTTAAAATTCGAACTTATAAAATTAAAATATATATTTTTCAACTTTAAATTTTGATACTCCTTTCAATATTCATATTAATTGTTATGTTTATATCGATATATATATTTCGTAATATGTAAAATTTGTGTACATGTAAAATATGCAGTAGAAAAGAAATAAAACTATTAAGATGAATACATTTTTACATTTATGTTATATGTACTGTACTATTAGATATAATTTTGAAGGAATGCATAAAAAGTTACATACGATATCGCTGATTAATATTATGTTTAGTATTTGCTATGTTATCATCCAATTATGACTCCGATCATTACTGAATAGTAAAAATGCGTGAATTCATTTTTAAAATATCTTATTTGAATAATTTTTCAAATACAATCTAATCAGATACACACTACATTAAGAAAAATTGAGGCACACACAACATTGCATAAAATGAGATATCTGACATATTTATATAATACGACTAACCGGTTTCGTCTACTTCCTCATTATTAACCCTTGTCTCTCATTTTCAGGAGTTGCACACACTGCACCGTGAGCTTCACACTAATCTGAATCTAGCAGTGTCACCGGTGCAACTACTCCCCTTGCCACAGGTCTTCCTGCAAATGAAGGACCGCCTGCTCATCTATGGACGCTACTGTGGTCACATGTCATTGTCCGAGGGGGCCGTGCTCAAGCTCTGTAAACAGGAGGACAAGAGGATCAGTCTTGAGGTGAGGGGATTGGCTTGTGGACTGAATAATTCTTCTAGATAATTTGAAGCTGATATTTAAAAAAAATTTAAAACTTTTATCTAGAAATCCGCTTCATTAAAATAATGTCTTTAAGTTCACAAGTTACTATATATTCCCTTCGATATATCTGTTATGACAATATTAAGAATTTATCGACTATCTAACTTTTCCAATATATGTATTATTTATTTTTTAAGCATGGGTATCGTGAATAATATCAGTGATTTAAAAAGAAGGAATTTTGTTTTAACAATATAATAAAAATGTAAGGATTATGTTAACAGTCACATTATTTTTGCATTATTAAACGATATTTTTAACTTTTTAATCTAATTCTAAGTGATTAACCTAAATCCATATTTCTATCTTTTCAAGTGAGTCTATTACTTACTTCGTGGCATAACATATTAAGTACATTGATTGATTTATTTTGAAATATATATAGGTATTGTATTAATATAACTGTAGAATTATTTTTTACTTATTTAATTTACTCGTATATAAATGAAATTTCACAGCGCAATGATTGTACATATATTTTTTCATGTAACATATCGCATAATTTTTCAGTAATGGATTGCTCAATTGCGTGCTCTAATTTTTACTTTTTAAGTATTTTAGGAATTGGAACAAATTTAGTATGTATACGTTTGTAACTAGTCAATGTTTAGTTAATAGTCTATGTCATACACTGATTAAATATGCAAGTAAAATCAAGTTTAAACGTTGAAATCAATTTATTTTGGTAATTACCTGAGTTAGTGCGTTTCGAAACTCACAAATTGGTGTAATTAATTAATAATTTCCGATTGAAATCGAGAAGCGATTGACTTTAAAGACAAATTCCGTTCACATTCTACAGAGTTTTAAATAAACAATTTCGTTGATTTGATGACCCATTATATTCTTGACCACTGATACTTGCTCTCCCAAAGGATTGCAAACTCGAAAGTGTGGTGAACTGCTTTTTTATTGATTACTTCGCTCGAATACAGAGTGTTTTAGAGCCTAATTATAAATTCTTAAGTGCTTCCCTTTATATGTTTTAACTTAGAAATTAATTAATATATACACAGAAGGCATTCAAAACTTTTTTCATTGAAAATATTGTTCATTTGCGATTGTGGTAAACATGTATAAATTAATTATTTAACTATTTATACTAACTCATTTACATATTATTATTCATATATTTATAAAATCAGTAAAACACACTAGAAAATTACTTTAAGAAACATTTTGCTATTTAAATAAAAAATAAAAGAAACAGTTGTATGATCATTTAGTTTTGATTGTTAATTTATATCTTTCTCTCTACCACAATTATGCTATTTAAACGAAATAAGTAAAGCACCAACAAGTTAAGTAATCCATATTGTTCGAGCTCATTTTTATTGGATATACGGCTGTAGCATTTAGTACATTGTACTCGGAATATAAACTTTCAAAAATACTGTAAGGTAACTATTTGTAATATAGAAATATATACTTAATTGATTCTTTTACAAACGTAGCGTAGTCAACATGTAAAAAGGAATCCTGAAGATAGGCGTGAGATCTCACAATTGCCATCCTTCCAGATATCCTATATCATGAATATCGCGTCAACCAAACTTATTAGTCTGTTATGAATGTATTATTACTTTTCGAACTAGGTGTTGCCTACACGCTTATCCATCCATATATCGGTTATTAACATTTAACATTTAAAATTCAAATTTTCTAATGTCATTGCGAACTTTAGACAGCTTATATATATCTCAATAGATGCGCCCCAGCGATAGCGACGTAGACATTTTTATAACATCATATATACAAATATTATATATTTTATATTAGGCTTATTATTATAATATCATATATACATATATACAGTTAACTTCATATTATGAAAAAGTATTCATGTCAGTTTACAATGAAATATGAGCATGCATATAATGTTTTATACTGAATATCAAAATTTATTAGTTTGTATACCAATGTGAGATATTTGACTAGGAATAGATATGAGATAACGCATCCCAAGCATTATTTAAAAAATAATAATAAAAACGAATTATAATAAAATATTTTTGTTAAGCTGAAGATTTATTCTGAAAATAAAGAATTATTTGTTGCATATTATTCCAGAAAAACTTTTTTATTTAATAGTAAGAGCATAGAAATCATGAAACATGAAAATGGGGCAATCTCGACATATGTATCGACTACGCGTCTATGTTCATTTGCGAATAAAGCAGCGGCTGCAATGTCTCCGTAAATTCCGATTACCAGACGTAGCTGGAATAAGCTGGAGAGTATGTTAAGTACCTCTGGGAGCCTGGTCTGTAACTGTATCCGCAACAGCAGCGCAGATAATTGTTTTGATGCAACTCTGTTGAAACCTTAAAGGTTGCGCGTGGCTGACGGTACCTTTTGAAAGACTAAAAACATGTATATACCAACCACCTACAGTTATAACAACTAAGTCATACAAGTTAACTACGGTCTCAAATTACATCATATACCACAACATGTGCTTAGTTCACAACTAGATTATAATTTGTGTATGAAATAAATATATTGAGTTTTATACCGAATTTTCCGAATCATTTATTCGTTTTTAACATTTTTAAAATAATATAAGATATCTATAATTGTAAAGCATAATATATAGTTAAATACATAATAATAGTAAAATAACGGTAATATAAAATCACATGCAATATAATACATTTCAGAATATTTTGCTTTGCTAATGTTTTTTATAATGTTACATTTTATAAAATAGGCTAAAATAACACATACGTTATGTACTTACTAAAATAAGAAGAATGCATTGAGAACTGCATAGTTGAGTCGCTGCATAATGAAGAGGCCTACTTTCTTATACCAACGGTATGTTTTCCTGATGACTTTGTGCCGCGATTGGAGTCCGTCAGCGGTGTCAATATAACCGCCCATTTTCTTGGAATATTCTTCAAGAGCTGCTGGTTTCTGATAATATCGCACCACATTTCCAGGAAGATAAGATGTCTTTGGTACCGTAGCAGCCATATTGGAAGAAGAATGCAGCTAGACATCGCGCTTATCATGAAAACGAATTGCAAGAATGTTTGCATTGCGAAAAAGGCCAAGAAAATCTGGTTATGGGTCTTCCCGAATATCGTTTTCCACTGTGATTTTATTCTAAACATCATTATTATCCGAGAAAGACGATGATGACGAGATGGTTGAATAATTAGCAAAGTTATTTGGAAATATCTAGTGCAGCAGCTTTCACAAAACATAACACAGGTACGTACCAATTTATTATAGAGCCTTCATATTAAAATTGACATAATCTGGTTGCAATTAGCCGCAATCTGGGCATGAGCTTCTGACCAATCAAAATTTACTCCCCAACACCCACCGGCTATTTTTCTAATCGCTTCCCATTTACCCAGCGGGTATCTTACCTGTTGGTTGCTGTATTTACAATATTCTTGAGTCTATTTTACTCTTATTGTACTACTTTTTTTCGGGACACAGTAGTACAATAAGAGTAAAAATGCCTAGTACCCAGCGGGTGGGACAACATTAGGCCTTTTTTGTCGGGACAGCATATGTCCCACCCGGTTTGAAAGGGTTAAAGTAATTTTAATGCATATCACGCAAATGCAAGCCACCATGCCTAGCATATTTTTCTAATTTGTACAGATGGGACTACCGGAAGGCATTAGGTTGAATTGGGTTTTGTTGACGCGACATTCATTATATAGGATACGTGCAATGATGGCGAGACCCCACGCCAGACATGTTTCAGGTTTCACATGTGCAGCGAATGGCCTCTTTACATGTTGTAGACTAATTAAAAGTCTAATTACATTTACTCAAAGTCATTGTTCAAATGAATATTTTAGAACTCTTTAAATTATAATATAGGGAAAGCATAACACTGTTGATCTGGATAGTGTAAATTTCCCATTATAGCCTGTTATGTCTATAGTATCAGATATCATCACTACATCTATACAGCAAAGGAATTTGTACGAAACATTTAATTTTGTATTGAAATATTCCTTGAAACAATTTTCGACATTCATAGTATAAACATGATAAAACATTGTAAAACATTTGTCCGCTTTCTATATTGCAAAGCTATATTCATTCGCTTGATATTTTTAAAATATATATTTTGCTTCAAATAGATTTTTAAATAAATTCAATTCATTAGGGCATTATAGACATATATATTTTTAAATAATATTTGTATTGTTAGAAAGGATAAAATTGCACACAAAAGTTTTAATATAGGAAGTAATTATTACGTTTTGTCTCATAGTCTTGTTTCATACTTTATAATTATAAATTTTACTGTAAATTAGCTCCTCTATAAACGCGGTTTGTCAATTAGGAACAAGATACTCTCTTTAATGTTTTTGAAGCTAGTTAATTGTATTACATTTCAGATAATAATTAAAATTAATAGACTAGTTGTTTATTATTTGTATTATAGCTTATATACACAATTATGTTACAAAGAGTAAAGTAAATTTTATAACCTTTATTTTGTAAACTGCACTGTGTCAAATAGTGTGTTCGACAAAACACTATATGTTTAACAGTGTTTTACTGAATTTATTAAGATCTGCGTGTTGTATTAAGAAATTCAAACTTATGTGTGTAGAAATGAATCTGTCATTTTTCATATAAAATTGATAAGTTATAAAGAACACAATTCGAAGTTAATGTTATTCAAAATTTTATTTTTTACGTTATCTCTTCGAAATATGTGTCCCATTTTTTGGTTATAGGCGATTAAAGTACACAATTATCATAATGTAACATTTAGAATTATTCATTACACGTCTTGTTATATTCAATTGGATGGATATAGTAAGTATATGTTTTATATATGTGCATGCAATGATATCTATGTTTATCTCTACGCAGTAGTAAATACGATCAGATAAATTCATGCGCCTCACATGTACAATGCACATGTATAAAAGGCATATTCGATGTTTTGATACATAAAATGTGTTATAATATGAATATTTAACGTAAATGTTTATCTTTAAAAAATTCTTGTAATTTATCGAGATCGGTTTTTCTATTTTTTTGTAGCAAATTTGTTCACAAAATATTATCATTATGTTACACTTTACATAAGACGTATATGTAACTAGAAATATTATTTCAAAAATTCAGTTCAATTTTTATATTTGTCTTGTTTAAATTTTGCACAATTTTTAAGTTAACGGAAAATTGTTGTACCAGAAAAAGTTATTTAAGAATATTTGTCAATATTTCGTTAAAAAATTTTAGAATTGAAAAATTTAGTTCTCCACCTTTAAATTATGTTATCTTAATTAGAAACTTATTACCTTAGTATATATGCATTATTAATTATTGGTAAATACCTCAACTTTAAATGTTTATTATAACATAACTTTAATATTCTGTACTTTAAATGTACGATTGTTACGATTTTAGTTATATTTACGCTGTATTGTGCTATTATACAGCGATGAAATCTGTTTTATTTCAAATCTATTTATTGATCAATGGGATTAAATTTATATATATATTAATTATTAAGCTTGCTGTCGATCACATCAATATAATTGTTTACTGTACCTTCATTTTACTTATTATAATCTAAAACTTCCTATACAACGTAAAAGACCCACATTGTATCATATGTATGTGTCTTTGAACTCACTTAACCACAACATATTTCACTTGTTACCAACATTAATAACATTAATAAAACTTAACTATTGTCTTGTCTCTCTTCTTTCTGTTTACTTGATTCAGTTGTGTCAAAAGAAATCGACGCATCCTAAATTTAAGTTGGTAGACCTATTAAAAATCCCCATGCAACGTGTTCTCAAATACCATCTGCTTCTCGATGTAAGTTGGAAAAATCTCTTTCTCTTTTAATAAATGCACTGTTATTTTATTTAATCGTTTATTTATTTTTATAATAGACATAACATTTTATTTTACTGATACTATAATATGTTTAATCATTTTTTTTAATTACTAACAATGAGCCTATCCACGTGTTTTATATGACCCAAAACATAAATAGTTCAATTCACTTGAGCATAGTTCACAATTTATTGAGCATAAAAATAAAGAATTATTTCCATGATCTGTGTATAAACTTGGTTCTTTTCTTATTTACGATAGTTTATGTTGCCCGTAAAATTAATTTTCTACCAACACAACATTTTTCTATATTTAATGAGTTCTTGCTTACATCATAATACATATTCGAATATCCATCTTTTGTGTTTTTCTGAATTTCAAATTTTTAGTGTATATATAATATTATAATTATTTGTAGTTTCTGGTGTGCATGTTTTAATTAGTAGTCAAAATAGTAGCATGAACATATTATGCCTATTATCAATTTAATTTCAGACTGCACGATGAAATTTGATATATTCTAATATGGTTTTTGACTCAGCCTAATCACTCATCTTATTATACTTTTCAAGAATCATCATACTAATGTATAAAGTCATTATTTAAAAAATATATTTTTTTATATCTATTACTATCCACAGGAGGCTAATTGGGATAAAGCAAGTGTTTGTAATAATAATTGGTAGTACGACAGTTTCACACTGTAAATACATATTATTGCGTTCCCCCTTTTCAGGTATTGATTTTGTCTGCTATGACGTACTAAAAATGTTCTTCTAGTTGTTTAGTGTCTAAATTTAAAAGAAAAAGAATATTTTGTGACGTGATATTTTTCTGGATTGTTTTTTTACTTGCAGTAAAATTATGTACGAAAATATCGTATATTTTATGATTCACTATGCTACGATACCGAATAATGTTAACTTGACTTATAATATTCTTCCTTTTTTATTTACATGATTAGTTTAAGACTACTTTTTATATATGTCTTTCTATTTTTAAAAGTATACGCAGTATTATTTGACTTTTTCGTGGTTTTCAAAAGGAATAACTTACATTTATTAAAATGATATGTTTTAATGATAGCAATTTTTGCAAGTGAATACGTTGATTATTTTGTACTATTAAGTTTTTAGACAATCTTAGTAATTATTGCATATATAATTTAATTTTCATTGGTTCCAAAGTTGCTGAAGAATATGATTTATTCATTTTCTATAAATATAGAAAATTGAAATTGCTAGCTCTGAATAATCCAAAATAACCTTCGATTTATAATTAAATCACCCTGCTTTACTGAAACATCGTACTAACGTCATCATAACTTATATGCAAAACATAAACACTATACATTTAGTATTAATCTAAATACTCATTTAAATATTTTAACAAAAATTAACCCTATTCTGATAATTAACATTAATGAAATAATGTGTATCATTTAAATGCGAATACCCATTACAAATATAGGTGAACTTGTCGGGCATTTACATAATTATCTATTTTATTACTTTTATTTCTTTTTAACTTCAAACATATAAAACATTGTTGATTTGTTTATATCATAATGTATCATTAATAATAATAACTAATTGAATTATCATTCCCTCATTGATTTATAATCTGTCAAATTTTAAATAATATTTCCAACAAAAATAATATGTATGTATACATATATTAAAAAAATATAATATGAATAGTACAAACATATTTAATGCAATAAGTTTATCCCAATTTATTATGCATCATCTGTTTCAAACGTGTACATATAACCTTATATTTATATGTTACACTTTATTTATAATTTATATTATACTATATTTATAATATATATGTTTTATAGAAATACATAACAAATTAAATTATTTTTAATATTTATCATTTTGACATTAATTAAGTGTAATTTCCAGCTAATTATTGGGAACTCCCCTTGAGAACTCTCCTTTGTATTCTCGTTATCTTCATCGCCCTCTTCACGCCTCTCACGTTGTTTACATTCCACGGTTACCATTGTAATTAGACGCTCTACAAGCAAACTGAGGATGACCACGAAGACAAGAAGGGAATCCATATGGCGGCAGAGGCAATGCACTCAGTGGCCACCAGTATCAACGAGGTGAAGAGGGATCTCGAGGCCATCACAGCTATCGATCAGATCCAGGCCAGGTCAGTACTAATTGATATTATTAATTGACTTTCAACATTTTATGAAGCTATTTTAAATGGCGGTTTTTGCATAATTTAATGCAAAAGTTTGACATGAAATTATTAAGTAAGAAATAGTGAGCTCATTTGAAGTATTTTTCTTATTTTCATAAATTTCATAGCTATTTCTAATATACTATAATATTTATAAGAATTAAAAATATATATAACGTAATAAAACTATTTCATATACTTAAGATTTTCCATAAACTAATAAATTATAAGTTTAAAAAACAATCAGTCATATTCGACTCAAAAAAGAGATAAGATAAAAGGAAATACAAAAGAAATTAATAAACGAAAAGAAATCAAAAGAAAGGGTAACTATATATTTATTCATAATATACGTAATTTTCTATATCATCTTAATTAAAAAATTTCCATTTCGAAATTATTTATAACTTATTTATAATACACATTCTGGTCTTATTATACAAAATATCATTTGCATTTAATTAAAATTATATTTATTTACATCTTTATATCTACCATATGATAATAAATTTGTACTCTATTGGAATTTGTATCTGCTTATTATTATTATAATAGTAGTTAAAGAAAATAGATTTAACAAATTTGTTCTATTGACTTTTATCCCATTTTTATTTGCCAGAGAATATAGTATATATGTATATGTATATATATTTATATTAATACTTAATGCAGTAAAAGTATTAACAGAATATTATATTTATTGACTAGCTTTATAGAAATTAAAGTCAATTATTAATTACATAGCTTTTTCATTTACTGAACTCTAAAATACAGATTAATGCTTTCTTATGTTATTCTGAATATAGATTGATTTAATATTAACTAGTATTTCGTACTTTAGATTTAAAATATTATTATATGTTATTTTTTACTCTTGTGTTTAAAGACTGGTATATCGAATTTTTTTAAGAGTTTACTTTTTATCTATTTTCAGAGTTTTATCTATATTTTCTTATTATAATATTGCGCACCATATTTTATAGATATGTTTTGTATCTTATGTGTATAATATATACGTTTATCTTTTAATAAAATTGTAACGTTTGCTCACTAGACTAATGATATATTCAACTTTTCTATTTCCATTTTTATTTCAGTATATCCGGAATCCCAGTGGTAAGACATTTTATCATCCACATCGCATGCAATATTCACTACAATCTCTCTAGGCGGCAGAGTTGTTTGGACATAAATTATTCTGCCATAATTCTTATTTCTTTATATTTTAGATAAACCAGTTATAACTAAATCTGCATGTTTAAATAAATTTTTCACAAATAGTGCATTTCATTTTAAGTTTAGATGTTCAGTAAAAAAGAAACTATGACATGTTATAAAGTTAACTTTTTGTCTTTTTTAAACTAAATTTTATCCTTATTTGAATTATTCGTTATATATTTTTTAATTAGAATAATTTCAGTACTACGTTTCTTCTACGTAAATTTTTTTAAAGAAATTCTTTATTTTGAAAGTACTAACAAATTTAATAGTTAATACGTTAAATTAGTTTTAATTTACTTGTTACGAATATTATCCTCATTACAATTTACATTTACGGATATATCAAATCTAAACGTTTTTGGAATTCGCTGATTGAATTTAGTTCGCCATTAGTTTTATTAATTATTGTAATATTTCACTGAATCCTTTAATTTTAACCTTTTATATAATTTTGTATTTTTGAATATAAACATTGCTTTTGTTTTCTTCATTTTGTAATACTAACTAATAATTATTTTCTAATTTTCAAATATTTCATGTTAATAAGTTGCATGTATTAATTTTCTTGAAAAAAGTGTACAAAAATTATGACCTTTATGACCTCTTTTTTATTCTTAAATCCATTTGTTTTTTTACTGTTATGTTCGATATAGTGATATAATGATAACAAAATATAATAACTCCAATTTTTGCTTCTATACATATTATGGCCTACTTGGGGCAATCTTTTTGTAACCCATTAGTCTTGCTCCATAATTTATTACCGAGCCAGCAAAAGTCGGCACAAGTTTTTCTTTTCCCATTTTTATTTCTTTATATGTAAAAAATACTATGAAGTGATTTTGTTTTGATATATTCTCAATCGAACGGAAACAAATGTTATACTACTAAGAATAAGAATAATTTCATAGTATGTTTATCTATTAATGCTTAATACTTTTAAAAATGCATTTTTGTAATGCATATTCTAATGAATTCAATCATATATGATATGATAAGCATTAATTCATTTTCTACTAATTGAATATTGAAAAAATTAATCCATAACAGTGTTTGGATTTTGTCTTAATGTAATTTCTTAAAAATTTATATTGCATTTCATAATATAATCAAAGAATTTTTACTAATATTCTCTGTTCTATCTGAAAATCATTGGTTTTTTATAATTTTGAGAACCATATAATATTCTGTGCTTATTATTTCTTATATAATATTCTCAAAATTATGCTTAATATTTTTACAGTTTATTTAAATAATTAGATTCATATACAGAGTTTTTATCGATTCATTTAACCCTATTTTTCTTAATAAGTAATCATCATATTTCATTTAGTTTTTAAGTATAATTTTTAACACTACATTTATACAAATAGTTGTAAATGTATAATGTAAAACAAATACTATTATTATTATACGTTCAGTTAATCTTGTTAAATCTGTGATCCGTTAACTTATTTTATGACGATGATATATATAGTTTTTGACTTGTATATAAATATATATACATATACGGTCAATGATTTAGCATATTAAAAAAACACGTTTTTCTAATAAATTGGGTATGTATGTAATAAAGTGTAATAAAACCATTAAAACATGTTAACAAAATATGATGATATGTTACAAATCTGATACTATGTTACTAATATGATAGTTCAGTCAGATAAAATGCGAAAAAGTACTATGAAAAAATTGAGAATTTTTTTTAAATTATGCTAAATCATTAACCGAGACTATATATTCTGCATGAAAAACGCATTAATGTATAAATTTTTATTTGAACTTTTCGCTAAGAAATTTTTATAATAGTTTTAATATTTTTTCTTTTCAGATTTCTTAGTCCACTTTCATTTTTTGTAATTTCCTGTAATTTAATTTCCAGGATTTGGGTCGGTTGAGCAGTCATGGACACCTGCTGATGGATGGAGAGATGAAGGTCACTCCTGATGGAGACAATAAGTCCAAATTGAGGTGAGAGGAAACAACTTCTCACATACTAGCAAGGAAAGCTGAATATAGAGTGTCACCGGTTTGCAACTTATATTGGGGATATTTCTTACACTTTTAGTGAATTTCCTTTTTTATTTAAATCGAAAAATAAAGCAATGAATTCTTAAGATCTGTAGACAAAAAAGTTACACATGTTATAAAATTGAAACTTGCTTATTGTTCATAGTTACTTGAAGTAAGGTGATAGTTGCAGCATGGGACTTGTATCATTGAATGACCGATCTTATTTTGACAGCAAACTTTTAGTTTTTGCGACATCTCAGTCGTCGTTCTATACTTAAAACTCTAAATTTAAAGCTAGACTTGTATTAGTCATCTTATACCATTCGATAAAATAGTGGATAGGGCAGTAAATACGATATAAACTTATCTCTACAAGCTATGAAGTGTATCGATGGCGTCTTCCTTCCTTTTTAATAAATTGGGATCAATGGAAATATATATCTAATATTAGATTATCTAGACTCATAAATTTAAAAATTGTTTTGTAAACGTTATATTATATAGTTTTTTGCCATTTGACTTTTTTTAAATATATTTAGATTAAATAATTTCTTACCTGCATGCATGTGTTTCATATAAATAACTGTGAAAATTAGTTTTCTTTAAAAATTCCGTATTTTTAATCCAACAATATTTTTATTCAATTTCAGACATTTCTTCTTATTTGACAAGATTCTTCTCGTCTGTAAAAGCAAGGTAAGTCTGGTAATTTAGGTATATTTGCAACATTCGTTTTATTGGTTTTATGATCTAATTTTGTATTTTATCAAGCTGATTTATCTCAGCAACTCATACATAGCTTCTATAAAAAGGCATAAGCAGCGTATGTTTGAATTTTATGAAGCATTAATTAATACATAATAGTGTGTACTTGTTATCTACATACATATTACAGTATATTTGGAATCCGTCATTTTAATATAGTTCTCCTAATAGTTAATAGTTTAATCTGTTTATTTCACATGTTTTTATTTCTTTGTAGTTTTACAAGTACAATATTTGTCTTTTGGTATTTAGACATGCTGCATTATAATTAATAAATCAATATTGATTCACACGTTATGTGTGTTATATAAGATTATGTAAGATTATTTCATAAACTTATATTTTATAAATTTTAGTATTTCTGTTTACATAACTCTTAGACTCTTAATTTAAGTGATCCTTACTCTTTTTCTCTACCCTTTCGAATGTACCTACTTGTACAGATATTGTGTATTTGAAATAATAATACAAATAATAACACACGTCCCACGTACATAGTATATTTATAAAAGTACCTAGCTGTGACTTATTTGGCGAATTTTGTTATAGGAACAAATTGAGATTCTATTCAAAACGGTTCGTGTATTTCACACTGAAAATTTGCATCATGTGTAATTTTTGTTAAGTTTAAAATAAATCTGTCAATTTTGCTATTAGTAAACTAAATTAAAATATATCTTACCATGTTATTACTTATCATATAAACTATCCCTATCCCCTATAGTATTTTGAGCGTATGCCTCATCGGGTCAATCTTATTGATTCACTACTTTTATAACGATTATTATCAACCACTACAATACTCAAATATATGTATTTATATGAGCATAATCGTTCTCAACACGTCCTCATACTTATTTGTTTATCTCGCTCAAACACTATTGAACTACAAATCGTACTCCATAATACGAATTTAGGACAAACTGAGATTATTTATGCCGAAAGAAGTTTTGTATTCTATTATGCAAATTGTTTTTATTTATTTAAACACTTCAGTACCTATATTAAGATTTTCCTCACGTTTAAACAGTACAATATACTCTAATATACATATTTAGATTTTGAATCCGATGTATACATATGTATAGTATATAATGACAAAAAATAGTACTATAAGGAACCTTACTAAAAGAATGATTATACCATGGTCACAACGGGATTAACAGGCAAAGTACCACAAAGAAAAATATACAATAATGAAAAAACTGAATGTATCATAGAACGCGTGAAATCATCAAACTACTTACAGTATCAGTCTGGAATTTTCGAAAGTTTACTTTTTAGAAAGTTATTGTAGAATTATAGTGAAAATTATTTTCGATCGCAAATTTGGGGTATAATTGTTAAAATGAGTTGATTTAAACTTTGCAACTTTAATAATAAACATTATTTTAATCACTTATAGTTTAATATGCCTTCTATAATACAATACATATATTTTGGAAATGAATAATATTTTTATTTATTTTATATTTTATGAAAAAATATATATAAATATTTGAAATATATATTTTAACTTTAATATTACATGTAGTCATTTTTTTATTTAGTTTATGGATAGTAAAGGGGATTGCTTTTTGCTCCTTATTATTTTCATTAATTATAAACATGTGCATAAACAGAACTGCAATTAATATTTGTCTACATATTGGCTCACTCCTTTATTTGCAGATTATAAACCTGGACAGTAAAGTATGTTGATTATTTTGTCCTCATGAATGAATCTATCTTTTTCTATTCACTATATCTTTACACATTTTTCTCGGTGTTGATAGATGTGTATTTATATAATGTACCTTGATTGTCAGCCTGTAACTTTCAGAATTAGATTATAGGCATAATAAATTGTGTATAAAACGAAAGTAGAAAATATTACAATGAATTACAAGATAAGTAGTTACGAAATGTTTTTATTATATATACAATCAAAATGTATATAAATGTACATCATAAAATTGCAAAATTTGAATCAAGTAGTAATAAATGACTAGCATTATTAGCATTATTGCATCTAACAATGAGTTTTGTTTTATTTACATTTTTAAAGTTGCTCATTTAATTATGTAAATTATTTGTGCAGTTAAAATTTAAAAAATGTACAACTAGAAAACGTATCAATAGATATTAATTGTTAAAAAGTAAGAAGACTATATAGCTAACTAATAAATGATGTATATTTTCGAATAACTCTTTTCAAGGTACACTTATAAATGTTAAAGACACATTTATTATTCAGCTATGCTGAAATTGTCTTCTTACTTTTTAACAATAATTTATTTTTCAGCTGATGGTGAACCTGTGATGTAGTAATAATCACATTAGGATACCTTATATACTTTAGAAATACTTTATTTATTATTTAGTTTGTTAATATATTTGTTGTAGCTGCTAAACTTGGAGTAGAATCATTTACCGCATGTTTGTTTACTCTTGTTATTCACTCATAAATATTTTTGGCTCATAAATATTTTCCTTGTGTTTTTTAAGTCATTATTTTATTAATTGTTTATTTTAATTAGTTTGCATTTTTCTATAGAAACTATTTTACACTTCAATATTTAAAAAATATATATTAATTAATTTTCACGTGCTATTAAATAATTTTTGAAGTCTTTTTCGAATGGTTAGATATAGATTAAATATATCCGCGAAAAACACATTATGATTTTAAATATTTATATAACAAGCGAATGTATTCGTATAAATCTTATAAAATACCAAAACTGTGGTAAACTTTGTATAATATATTATAATACTATTTAATAGTAGTTATGTAGATTATTTAAATGTATGTGCCTACATGACCTTCAGTTGTGTTTTAAAGCAATATTGCTTAGAATCCGTTAAATAAATATTGCCATATTATGTAAATTATAAAATTATTTTCAAAAAGTTATTTCGATCACCAGGAATTAAATAAATTGCACATTTTATGTGTTGTATGTCATAATTTGTGTTACTTTCTGTCTCAACCTTTGTGTGTTTATTATATTAAATGTAAAATAAATTACATTTAAATGCATGAATAATTGTATTATATTTATTGCTTTTGTTATTCTTCATACATTTGAGTCTACTACACATTAATATATTCGGATTTACATGTGTAGTTGATGTAAAATGATGTACAACCATAGATGTAAAACATGATGGTTGGTTTATATGCTTTGAATTCAATCTGTAAATTATTATTAAAGTGTAAAACAGATAACTTATATTTTACTTGATTTAAAAATACTAACTCAGAAATTTCAAATGTACAAAAGTTTTTGTGTACTGTTCTGTAAAGTTAAGGTTATATAATATTCTGCGGTGAATAAAATAAATTAAATTTTATCAAAATTAAAACTGAACTATATTAATTTAAATATTGGTGAACTTAATTATTTCGGTGCCTATTTGGTGGAAAGTTTTAGTTTTCAATATCGGAATTTTGATTCTGTTATCTGTATGTTTTAGAGATTTGGATGTGCCTATGTTTTTTTTGTATTCATTTACGTCTATTTCAGGTTAGTAGCTGAAGAGTGCAATTATATATTTTATACAATATTAAAACTAGGGTTAATAAATCAGTCTGTCTTAAAGTTATATCAGTTATTTTCCATATTGAATCTTTACAAGCTTACAGTTTTAATAATGCTCAAGATTCTATTGAATGATTTATGAAATGTACTGGAAACTTTCAGTGCTTAGTATTAAGACGATTACTTTTTCTTTGACTTTTCAGGGGCCTAATTATTCCTTCATTACTTTCCTGAATATCGCTGACTCTAGAGTTGAAGATGTCTCGATTACCACTAAAAAGGGCGATAAGGTAGATTTTTTTTTAATTTTACGAAATATACTTTTTTTCTGATATTAAAAAACATATTAATATGCTTTTATACTTATATGAGTTTCTGGGATATTATGCATTGGATATCACAAAACTTTATTATTTATTTGATTTGAATACACATAGTACTTAATTAATTTGTATTAGTTTTAATCTATTTTGTTTTGTTTTTGGTTATTCATCAATCTCATTTAATTAGTTCTTAGATTTGGATGTTTCTTTCACATTTTATAATGGCTTCGAGCAATCATTGTAACGTAATTATCACAATGTGAATTACAAAGAAAATGATTATTAAAGTGGTTAATGTTAACGATATACAAAACACTATTAGCGATATTAGTAAAAATAGTTTTAAAGTTTATTAATATAATAGAAAATTAGGTTAGCCATATCTACTTAGTATTAATTATAAATTTTACGTGTGTTACAATTGTGAGCCTTGAAAACATATATTCGGTAATAAACTATTATACATATTTTCTGTTTTGACATACATGATTAAAAGCATTTCTATATATAATATACTCGAATATATACATATTTTAGTCTACAAAATTCTTTTCGTTTTTTTTTTATAAATATTTGCAATGTGTTGAGATGTTTTGAAAATCTATTTTAATTTATATTCCTTTTATATGAGAATCAAATTGTATTTTTATTTATGAAAGAAATACGTGCATAGACATGTTTATTTCTAATTTATTTGTACAACATATTTCGCTATTAATAACTATGTCTCTGTGGAAACAATAATAATATGTAGAAATCTTTTAAATATGTATTTATCCATGCATGATAATGGAATGTTTCTCTTCTTTTTCTCATAATAATTATAATCTAAAGTTTTTTCTATTATTTCGTGATACGCGTTAGTTTTAAGGTTCATTCAAAAAATCTTTAAACTGCGAAGAATTACATTTTTGTGTATATTTAAAAAATATGTTATGAGCGAATATTCTTTATACGTTTTCTTTGTTGTTGTTACATCTTCTACACAACATTTTACACTTATTGTAACTTAACAGTATTTTTAATTGATCTGCAATGATCTGCCACAGTTATCTCAGATATTTACTTGGGCTGTATTAGTCATAAAGTTTGTAATTTTAGCTTTCCATCAATCCACTTACAATTAATCTTATTCCCCTCCACCACCACCCGTCTTACTTTTCATACCAGTGGAGCTTTGCATTCGCCTTTCTAATTGGAAACGTCCGAAAATGCACCCTCTTCACAAAATCTCTGGAGTTGAGAACCAGCTGGATGAAGACGATGCGACAGGCACAGTGAGTCAACCCAAAATTAAATCAACAAGATGAAGTTTCGTTTCCAAAAAAACTACCTAACTTGATCCATGTTTGCCGCACATTTGAGCATTTTTATGGAGTCATTCAGCAGATTAAACGAATATAGAATCACTCAGAAGAATCACTTCATTTTTTTACAAAATCAATAAAAGAATAATGACAAAGTAATAATAATTCGAATTGTCGAATAGGTTCTGCATTTTTTGGTGTCTAAACCATGATATCTTTCTAGTGCTGTTTATGTTAGCCTAAAGAAATGCAAATATTAAAATTGAGGCGTCGAGCTAAAATATATCTATTATTATTATTATATATTTCTAGATCAGTTGTTCATTAAAACATATTTATTTCCATATTCCACTATTAATCATATACCTTTTAGAATGTCATATGACTAATTCATACTGTAAATAATAATAAAATAAGATACATTAGTATTGACAAACTCCACTGCACGTTATCAGTTTCATTGGTTTTAATGTAAATATATCACTTTGCAAGGAAGAGTGTTAAAATTTTGTTTTATTTCAATTAATGAATATATTTTTTATCCAAACTAAATTAATAGATATGCATTTACATTGAATACATTTTCTACAATATTATGAAAAAAGGATTGATGTTCACAAATTTTTGAACATATTTCAGTTTTAACTCACTTACAATTAATCTTATTCCCTTCCACCTCCGCCACCTTTCACATAAAGATCGAATATGAATCCGGAAGGCGCCCGTCTCAACGGCTTCCTCTTTGAATACGTCACATTCGAGGAAACCGTCTACTGCTCCGTGTGCAACGAACTTTTGTGGGGCGTCTTTTTCCAGGGCTACCTCTGTTCCAGTGAGTTCCCAAATCAATATGTTGATTTCCGCTCTTGACAAGCCCCTGACTGTCCCTACTGTTGTTCAGCATATTCTAACTGTGGATATCTGTCTAGCTCTGTATTGCGTCTATATATACTGCAAAATATTAAAAACTGCATCAGCTCAATACTTATTTTTCAAATAATTTGTTTTTTCAATAAATCTATTTGTGATAACATTCTCGTATACAGTTCATATTTAAAATTTATAATTCATTTATAAATTGTGTTGTAAATATTATACGTTAGATAAAAATATCGAATAAAGTTGATGGTTCGATTATACTATTAGTTTATGTATTACAATAATATTTGATAGATCCAAAGTTCAAGCTGATTGTGTAAATGTGATAAGTTCAAATTTACAACTTCATTATCTGTGTTCTGTTTTTATGTAATATCTAATATGTCTATTTTAAACATACTCTATGAGTTACTTATCTGTCGCATTTAATCTTTCTATTTTATGAAAAAAATTATTCCAAATTTATTTAAATTTCAACAAAAATGTATATGCCTGTAGCAATTCTTATGTATAATTCTTATATAATCATATATTGACATACTAAAATTTCTGCGTCTTACGTTAGAATTCTTATAAAAGGCATACAGCTGTTTCTTACTCTTAAAAGCCTAGTTTGCCTTATCTTTTCTCAAAAGTAAACAGTTTTGAAAACAGTGATTTTTTTAATATTCTGCTGATTTGATCAAAATGGTTATATCTATAAAATCCTATTCGAATTCTTTCACGCTCATTGTCAAAGCTGCTGATTTTTCATATATTATTAGTAACCTTAAATATAAACTAAAATCAGAATATCAAAACCCATTAATAATAATTAATTGCGCTCTATCTAAATTCTTATCTCTACTTTTTGTGTTTCATCAATAGAATCAAAATTGTTGTTGTTGACATTTTATGAAGTTATTTTCTTAAAAAGCACATGAAATTGGGCAAATAATATTCATTCATCGGAATATTTATGTTGTAAAATGTATAGAAATAGCAAATAGAAGGTATTTTTGACGCTTTAGCTATTAAAATGTACATTTTGTGTTTATTAACTCCAGTAAATATTTTATCATTTTATTACTAATCATTATTTTTAAATGAATGAATCTTTATTAATTAAACCAATGTAGTGATAATATATGTATAATAAAAATGTAGTTGAATTCTTTTACTGTTTAATTTACTCCTATTTTACTACTTATCTCTCTTTTTGGTGTGGTCATTGGCATTGTATTTCATTAACATTAAATTATATAATTTCATGTATTATGAAGGTGTAGAAAAAGCTAATTCTCAATTTTTAAATTAATCAATACTTATATTTAACCATGTAGGTATATCAATGTTAAGTAACGCGTATACAATGAACACAACAAATATGTTTATATACACATATTATTAGCTGCAGTACTATTACTATTTTTAAGTATGTATATATTTATAACATATTGATCGTTATAACAGGTATGTATTATGACTATTAAGCATATCATAGGACGTATATTAATCATTTTAGCTACTACAGCTGTAGTACAGGCTAAGGACATTTGTTTATTTATGACAAACAGTAAATGCGTGAACACAGACTATATGCGTCAGTAAGTACTATAAGTGCTAGAATTCATTATAACTCACACATTTATCATAATATAGTACTCTTCTACTTTATCTATTGTTAATCCATATTTACTTACACAATACATCTTAGAGTAGTGGGTAAGCATTTTGAATAAATTCAAGTAACAAAATCTGCTATGATCTTATCATAGTTGCTGTGTGATTTAGTAAATCGAGATTTTTGTCGAGATTTTCAAAAAAAATATGCGACTGTCATTATATTTTACACCTCGTATAGATCAATATACTATTTCATACATCACAGCAACATTGATAGGAGAACTTTTGTTGTATTTTTAATGTTACAAATTATTTTTAATTAATGTGTTTACTTTTTTTATAATTACAATAATAAGTATTGTAAATAAATAAATAAAATAAAGAATAACAATATATATAAATCGTTATTTACTCATTTATTACCTTGATTAACTTTTATCATCACTATAATTCCTCCTACTGGAAATATGAAATCGTGAGTGTTTTAATTAAAAAGAGAAGACTGTAACTGCTCGAACATCGATAAACAGATTAAGAATACTTTCTAAATAGTCTAATTTATTTAATAAAAATTGTAAATTAGAGCTCTCAGAAATGTTTCAGTGATTTTTCAGAGCTATTAAATTCCTGTTTTATAAACCCTAAGTATCAACATAATTCTCTGTCTACACCACTTAGTATTACTTCTTAGTAAATTATTACTAATTTAAAAATAAATTTTGAAATTTTTAATACGATTGAATGTAATTTTTTGCTATGCTTTACTGGATAGTTTTTTGAAATGGATATTCAAATAGTATATTTTAATTTACATTTAAATTATTGTCATATATTTTGAATTTATTGTATGCTAAACTCTTTCCTTTTTACGAGTATATACTACCTATAGGGACAACAAATTCAAAATTAACTAAACACCTTTTTCATACATTTCATAAAGTATGATTTATCTAATTAAAATAATCAGAAAGTATACGCTTACTTTATATACGATTTCGTGTATTTTAAACTAAGCTTACAAAAAACCAATAACATCACGGTTGACATCCCTTTCTTTTTCACAAACCAACTAGGAACGGGTATGATCGCCCACAAGTGCTGTGTCTCCGCTGCTGTTCCCTCTACGGCGCCCCCTAATCCTCCTCCGCGCCCCTTACGCCCTATTCCCTGCACGCCCACTTCTCCACCCGGAGGAGGCACCAACCCACCCTCTCTTCTCGCTAACCAATCACCGGGCAGTCCGACAAGCGTCACCAAACTTCGCGCTATCCAATCATATTCGGGTACCCAACCGAGCCCTCCTATTGGTCGAACAGCGCTTTCATTCGTAGCCAATGACGTCATCGATTTGGTTAATAGGAGTGACTCGACATGGTTAGAGGTGAGCACAGTTCACATTATATCTACTTTGTTTCTATAGATTTTGTTGTATAGAGCATTCAGTAATTTATCCGTAGAACCGCATCGATACCGTGTGCCATAAAAAGATAATTTTGAAAAGCAAAATGAATCTGTTATCCAGTTAGACGTGAGTATTTTGGCTAAGACCCTATAAAAATGTATAAATAAGTAGAACAATTATTTGAAATGCTAAATTGTTTTAGTATTATATGAAAATATACAGCATATTATGTTCCATTAGAAATTTCATAAATGATTAATATACATGATTCCAAATCATAGAAACGGACCTACCACTGCTTCCATCTCCATGCTCTAAATGTTCTTGTTTTAATACGAGAAAGCTTTTTTCAACGCAGTGTATAAATCAAAGCCTTGGGCATAATTCAAATTGACAATGGCACTAATCTCCATCATTTCAGTTTATTCATTTATTAACGTTCCCGTGGGATACGATTAACTATAGTATAGCGGTATACATTTGTATTGGGATTTACAGCTAGAAATAACAGAAGGAATCGAATTGTTTAGTAAACTCTCTTACGTTATATTATGTCAAATGTTATGGATTACTCGCCGTCGCTGGCAAGCAGTAAAGGGATTTTATTATATTCCTATAAAATTTCTCACTATTAAATGTATATCGTAACTGCGTCAGCTAAGAATTTTACTGCAAGATACTGGGTAATCGATTGGGCTATATTATGCAATTGTAGGTGGATGACCATAGCGCTTATCACCTACACTATAAGTGTACAGTTTGCTAACACAGTGTCATTTTATTATTATTGTCTGAATGACATTCTTATAACTAGTTTGTTAACTATTTTTTGGTCAAATGCAATTCGATTAGGTACTGGCTCGTGCCCACACCAATACAATACCTTTACTGCCAACACCTCATATATTATTAATTACTTTCCATCAATCATTTTGGTACACTAAGAAGAAGAATTTTTAGAATTGAGAGGCAACTATAGTTATGGAAGGAAGCAGTTCTGGACGTGTTTTCAGGATTATTTCCCACCCACCCAATCTTTCAATTCACACGCGAGATCGCTGACTGTAATTGAATTTACTGGTACTGGCACTTACTAGACTTCTCAAATTCGAAGCGACAACTATATTTCTTGTCCAGCAGTATTACTTTATTATGTACTAGGTCTCATTCCGCCTCCAGTTTATATTTTTATATACCCCCTTCATTTCGACCAAATAAACACGAGAATATCTCTTTTTTTAACTTTTATTGTTTTTTTTAAACTAAAGTAGAATTTTAGCAAATTCATTCTGCCATATTTATTTTAATAGTTACGTTTTAGCTGATTTTTGTTGCATAATTAAACATTTTCAGAAGCGTTCAAGTTCTCCTAAGCAGGTATATTATGTATATATCATTATTACGTATTTTGGTTTCATAAGTATCGATAAGTTTGCTTTGCTTTGCTATATACATGAAATTGTGTACCACATCGCATACAATACTAAAGTGTGCTTATTTCGCCTTAATTTACTGAGTTTATATTATAATTATATAGTTTTGGGTAGATACACCGATAATATTGACAGCATGATATATTTAATTGCTGATTGATTTATATATATTAAAATATTGAGCCTCCTTCATTCAATGAAATATTGTTAATACATTATTATTCTATTAATTATGAATAATTATTAGGCTATCTGTTATTATTTTAAAATCATACATTTAAACATAATATGCTTACAGAATGGTTCATTTTATTGTAATGAAGTTTGACTTTTCGTAAAAAAGTATTTTTGTTTTGTTAGTAGATTAGAATGTTTTTTAAAATAATTTACGATGATTTTATTTAATGCAAAAACCTAAGACCTAAATTGTATTTGGGTGTATTGTTGCCAAAATCTTCGCTAAATGGAATATCAGTCAAACTTATAATAAAGAGTGAAAAAAAATGTATGCATATTTTGATAGAATTATCAATTTGTAGCTAAATGATCAACATTGCTGGTATTTATTATGCTAATTATGATCATGTTTATTATATCCCTTTAGAATGGCTGAGTAAAATTTTTGGATTTAACGTTATCTTAAATATATTATCCTCTACAATGTTAAATGGAATTTTACTTATAATTAATATGCAGTAAAAATGTATATTACATCCTAATTTTGTTTTATTAGACAATATATTTATATTTTAAAACTATTAATAGTAGAATAACGTGTAAACTCCAGGAGACATATTATAAAATGTTTATATATTAGACGATGTTGCATGAGTCATATATTTTCTGGCACGTATTATCAATATAATATTCTTTGTAATATGAATAAGTTCACTTTATACTTAAGCAATAAATATCAGTGATTATTTGCTATACGCAGATACAAAATAATCTATCTACATAGATATTCTGCTATAAAAGGTTGAACATTTATTTTTCATCATCATTTAAATATACAATATGGCGGACCTGAGGGTTCACCTATACCTATCATGCTTAAAACGATGATATCATGCGTAAAACAATGAAATCACTATAAAATGAATGATAGTATGATAGTTGATTGTGCATTATTTACACTCATCGTGATAGTGACTGTGCAAATGAGTACACTCACGATCTTACACGGTAGTGACTG
>JAYRBW010115246.1:0-17641 GCA_036023295.1 Invenusta paracnida
AAGATGGCAAGTACTGTTGTGGCTGACGCTCTTTGCGATATCAAGAGTATTGATGTTTACAAAAGTTTCAATCTTTCTAGAAAAAATGTGGGAGATAAAACTTTTTATCTCCTGCATTTTTTTGAATTGAATTTGAAAGATTTATGGGAGATAAAAGTAAATTTGCTCCCTAGGGACATATAAAACAGAAATAAAAAATTATTTTAGTTATTTTGTATAATTAGCGAAAAATAAATAAAATACCAAAACAACAAGTTTCCTTACTTTTTCTTATACCTATACATTTAGTCTTCTTCATCTATAGTGATCTAAATTTTAACATACTTTTTTTTATAATTGAAAAGCATATTCTTTCAACTTATTATATTATTAATGGTTTCATTTATAAGTTTCATACCTTTTTTAGAATATTTAATTTTTTAAATTAATTTAGTCTAAGTATTTGGACATACAATATGTATAATGTTATAACTAGTTTAATTTTATTCTAAAGTTGTTAAATTTCCCTATAATTAATTTTTGTATTTGTATATAAATTGTTTTGCTTAACCATACATAAATTTATTACGCATAATTTTAATTGAATTCTTTATATGAAGAATTTAATGTTGTATGTAGTTATAAAGACTAGTATTTCAACGTTTTTAGTTTATTCATTTAAAAATTTCGAAAAATATCTATCAAGATTTAAAAGATAATGAAATCCCATACAATCGCATACAGGCCAAAAAGAATAACAAACTTAGTTAAATTTTATTTTCTCATAAAATCACGAGTTCCTGTTTATTTGTTAATGTTGAATATCTAACACTGCTTTCTTTGATTAGAATTTTCAAATACTTTATTAATATACTTTAAATTTAATAGTTTACTATATGACCTAAAAAAGAGTTTAACGGATTAGGTATCTAGGCTATATGTCTAACATAGTGTCGACGTCTAAGATGCGTTAATTCGAATTTTATCATTTATTTTTGCACGTAATGTAATATATATGGTAAATTTACAATATGAAGATTTTGTAAACTCCTTTTACTTTATAATAAGCAGAGCTTTATCATATATGACTTGGATAATATAAAATAATAATAATAACTCAACATGAAATAATGTTAATAATAATAAAACCTGTACGGCACATATTATGAAACTATTGACAAACTCAATAATTCTCACTTCAATAAGTTACGACTAATCGATCTCTGAATGAATATTTTAACGAAACACCGTCTAGTTATAAAATAACAAGAAATTCAGTTTATTTTACAGCAAATTTTAATTTGATATCTGTTACAATTTGCTTTATTTTTTAATAATTCTATAAACAGCTTAACAGTAGAAACTGTTCATCATAATAAAAATGTTATTACCTGTTGAGCTGATACCATAGATTTTGATAAATAGTTCAATTTGTAAATCATAAACTTCCAAGCAATTAAATATTATTTTTAAAATATCGATAAAATGAACACATAAATAAGTTTTGATAAATGCCTCAAAATAAATTTACAGTATTATTTAAATGCAATTTATACAACGAAAGTTTACTTCACTTTAATCATTATTCAAAGGTAAGTTAAGATATAATAAGGTACGTTTTATTTGTACAAAAGGGCAAGTAGCATAAAAATGCACAAGAAGGCCGTTAAACGCTTTTTTAAAACGATCACGGCAAGTGTTCATCACAAAGGTGTAATATCAGACATCTTAGGTAAACTATTTTAATAACATATGAAGTACTAAAGTTTAAAGTATTATTATTAGCAGAACAAAGTCACACATATTTTTAATTTTTTTATCTGTTGATCCGAATAGTTTTTGGACGCAATTTTCATTTAAGTAATAATAAGATAATAAACAAATATATGTATTATATTTTATATTAGCTACAGGAAGAAAATAGCTGAATATTTTCAAATTCTATATTAAATAATTCTTTAGAGTATTTATTAGCATTAAATACAAAAACGAAACTAATTTTTATTCACTTTTTGGAAATAAGAAAAGTTTTATTATATTAAATGTCTTTGAATATCTACAAAAATACTGTATATTATATACATATTCAGTACAAATACATACATTTTAAACACAACGTTTAGAAAATTTGCAAAAAAATAAAAACATAAAGTAAAAATGTATATTATTATTATATATTTTTTACTAACTTTTACATTGTGTACATTTTAAACTATAATTTTGAATCTACTTTGTAATGTTTAGTACTCGTAGCACCGTGATATTGGTAATGTCTTCCATTTTATAAAATTTAAATTCTATCATATATTCCTACTTACATAATAATTACAATAATATTCCTAATTACTCTATAAATCGTTGATGATTCTTTACATCCTACCTGTTTACCCTACTTGAAATGCACTTGTTACCATGGTTTTTACCTACTTAAACAGGGTTAAGTAACAAGCTGAAATCGACCGCCAATATGCGGGATGATGGCGACGTAGATGTATTCGCTCAGTCCCCGCCCATTTGTGAGTGGTGTTCCTGTTATGTGCCTCTCTCAGTCGCTGTATCTACGTGTACTGTCCAAAGAATATAGGATTACCAAAAACGCTAACTTATTTAAAAATTTTCACTATTTTAAGGAAATTGTTTTTATTAAAAGTAGTAATTTTGAAAAATGCAGTAAAACATTGTCTGTTTGCGATAAAATAGCGGCACAAGTTTTGCAATAATTTATGTAAATTTATTTTTAAATGAAATCTTAAGAAACTAATAACAGTGATATAATAGGTTAACAATAAATACTAAACTTATCAAAATGGCGGCACACACTAAATAATATGCAGTATGATAAAATGATTAATCCTATATTCTTTGGCGTTTTTTGTATCGCCTGTTGTATCAAACCATTCCTTCTAAATATGCGTAAAGGGTTCACGCATTTTATGTATTTACGAATATAACAGTGTCCAGCCGGTTTTCTATCCCTTTTGTAGCTGTTTGAAACATTTGTTAATTTTTTAGGGACATACATTTTTTATATAATAGTTAATATCTAATATATGTATATATAACATAGATTTAAGAGAAAATTTAATTTACTTGCAGACTTTAATGGCAAATATAATAATATTTTAGTTTAAAATTTTCAAATAACAGAAAATTATTTTAATAAGATTGAAATGTTACTGTTTCACCAACACATAATTAAGCAATAAATGTTTTAATAATTATCTGATTTATATTGTTACTATCTATAAATATTTTTCTATAACAAATACTGCGTTAGGTAAGTAGTTTAATACATTATATTCCAAAAATTAGACGATAATGTTTAGCATATGCCCTAATGCTTACTTTGATCTGTCGACAAACTCTCAGAATAAATGACTGTATAAATGTGTGTACATAAAAGCCAGATACTGTTATACTCGTTTATACTGACATTTCTCGTTTGTAGTCTGGCATTTATTTGCTCTTGTTATGTTATATATGTGTACAAATCAAAGATATTACAAAAACTAGGCAGAATACTGTTTATGATATGGCATGAAGTATGATATCTGTATCTAACCATTATCTATTAAGAATGCACTAAGCTGACCAATAGATCTAAAAAAGAAAAAAATTTCTACTTAAAACAATGTAAAAGTTATTATTTTAATTCCTTTTTTAAAACCTCTTATAAAATTTACATTACCTAAATACATAATTAACTGAATAATATTAAATAAATAAAATAATATTCTCTTTTTAATTCATTAAAAATACATTTAAAACCTCTTGAAATTTTAAAATTTACATTACTTTTTATTATCCATATAATTTCACATAAAAAGAGATATTTTGTCTCACTTTAAAAACGATTTAGAATTTTAAATTATTTTTTAATTAGCCGTGTAGTGCCATTGAATTCTACATTTAAGTAAAATGCTTAAGTGTTTATGTAACTGCAATAATTGTATTAGCTCCTGAGATATTTTCTAATGGTAAAAAATACAGCTTTCACAGGAAATACCTATAACTTTTGTTTAGAGCCTTGGCTTATGAAGACAGAAATTACACCGACTGGCGCTCTGTCTAATCGATGTATTTATAAAGTTTAAATATCTTGAATTTTATAAGATAGATTTTTTCTTCATATTTTTCAGCTATGTAAGGTATGAAAATGATAAACCCAGAATAAAATCTTATGTATCCAGAATTGATAAAGCACAAAGGGTTACTAATAATTGTTAACAATTGTAAAATACATAGCGTATATTAAATGTATTTAACTTATTATAATTATCTTGTCTAAAATTTTAACAAATAACAATAAAAAAAGTTTTATTTACTCACAATCTCCAAAAAATGATTTTAAATAATTTTATGAATAATTTATTAGATAAACGTTTTGTTGAGTGTGGCATATTATTCTCATCAAGCTTTCATAGCTTCTTTTATAAGCATGGTTAATACCTTTTATTATAACACATTTCAAGTTGTTTGCTTATTGATATGTGTACCTTCCTTATTGTCTAAACGATAAAATATAAACTTTGAGATAAATACACACTGAGCAGGTGAATGTGAGACTAAAATGCGTTACCTTTTTCGTGTTTATAAACCAGTATGCTCAGTAGGTAAGTTTTAATTATATCCCCATTCCTCATAACATTTTGCTACCTTTTTAATTTGCATTATAACTAACCTGTGCTATCTAACACCAGAAAATTAGAAGGAAAGTTCGTAGTATATTAACGTAACATTTCGTTTCAAGAAATAGTTACATTTTTATTCTAAAGTATTTGTTCAATAGTGTCAATCTAGAGCGAATTTATTTATATATAATTCCAATTCTTATTTATTATATTTTTAGTCTTTATTCTTTATTTAAAAACTCTTTTTATTTTTGTTTTTTTGCATGAACTTCTCAGAAGCACGCACTTTTAGTATCACACATTTTGCATCCTACTACTGTGTTGCATGAGCGCTATTTTTGCATCTTTATTGCTACTACTACTAACAATTTATTTTGTTTAAATTATTTTTATTTTATTATTTGTTAATAAATGTTATTGTTAGATATTTATTTTCTACACTGTTTGTATAGTTTGAATTTTAATATCTTATTTAGGTAATAACAAAACTACTAATCATTTAATGCTAATGTAATAAGTTATCTAATTTTTCTGTACTCATAGTTTTATCATTTATTATCTCCATTAAGAAATCAATTTTATTTATTTTAAAAAGTATTTAATTTTATCTAAATTGAAATGTAAGATATTTATTAATACTTTAAAGGCGTAAGCTTTTTGGAATTCTAGGTATTAATGCAGCATTTTTGTATATTTTTACCAAATATGTATTATATATATGCTCATAAACAAGAGTATTTTTATTTTATCATTTCAAAGTCAGACATATATAACATGAATAGAAATTTAATTAATTAAAATATAATTCTAAATATATAGATGCAATTCTAGAATAAATAACAATTTTAATAGATTGTTTACCAAAAGAAAACCTTTTGTAAAAAATGGTATTCCACATAAATTTATTCAAAATATTTATTCTATCACGGCTTCAACTTTTGTTACTAGATATGTGTGCGACTATTTCATTTTCAGAAACGATGAAGCATAAAGTAAATGGATATTCTTAGGCTTACTTTTTTTCTATTTTAAAGATAATTGAAGATACAATTTTGGTTTTAAATTTTATAATCTTCTTTCACGTTTAATTTTATTATCGCGGTATTTATAAATAATCCTGTTGCTTCAGCATAATATATGTATCCAGTGAATTAATATCAATTTGGCTTAGAGTAAATATTTACTTTTAAAGACAGGGAGGACGCTGTAAAAGTTGAGACTATCCATGCGTTCCTGTAGCGATAAATTGTCTTGTTTACACTACACAATAATTTTTTCTATGTACCAAATAACGGTTTGTTATAATTTATTCTAAATATCATTTAATATAGCTGAGTATATTTTTTGCTATGTGTGTTTAATTGCATAAAATATACAGTCTGGATTGATGTACGTTCATGTTCGTTGAAAGTAATATTATATTATAATGATTTTTAAACATTCACAATATTTCCATCATGTTTCACATACTAACATTTATTTATGTACAGTATACTTATTTTTATATGATATGTTTGTTATCAAATTGATTATTTTATAAATTGGCCGATTTTTTAAAGATTTTCACAATATTAAAACTTTTTTTTTCAATGTCGTTTATTATAAAATCATCAAGATGAGGAAATAATCAGCGATATTTTTTTTCTCCTATATTTGATATGCCAAAAGAACACTTTGGTTTTTTTAATCATAGATTATTCCCAGTGAAGGTTTGAGATTTTCCCACTTATTCTCATTGTATCCTCTTGTCTTCTTGTCTCTGCAGCCTTAAAGGCTGCAATCCTCATCCAGAACTGGTATCGACGATACCGAGCTCGACTGGAGGCTCGCAGGCGGTGCACCTGGATGATCTACCAGTCAATTGAATACTCCGGGGAGCAGGACCAACTCAAAGTGAGCTATAGACCGGCTAACAATTCCTGTCATAGTATAAAAGTTGACATTCGTTGTCATGGCAGAGTCATCAATTCCTGTTGACGTAGTTGACGTAGTTGACTACTTGTTTTTCTATAGCATAGCTGGCAATCATTTTTCATTGGAGCTATTATAAAGTTATCATATCGTTGTCGTGATAAAGTTAAAAATCGTTATTCTAGTAAAGTTGGCGTAGTTTTGTCTTGGCAGAGTTGACAACAGTTTTTGTCACAGTAAACTTTCAACTACTTTATATAATTATAAAGTTTAATATATCGATAATAATAATTCATAATAATATAAATCAATGTTGATTACTTTACTATCTTACCGAACAATGTATACATGAAACGAAACTACATCATAAATGTCATTTTATATCTTGATTTTAATTTTTGTGCCTTTTTATAATGTTAACCAAATTTCACTTTTATGCATTTCTCTATTTATGGAAATTAAATTATTTATTTCTATCGATTTTTCTGTATACATAGGTTTATCATTCATTATCTTCATTAAGGGATCCGAATAAATCTGCAATAATCTTTAGAATAAAGCTTTCTACATATATTTAATATAGTAATTATGGGAAACATTCGATAGTATTTATTACAAACGATTGCGTTTTTGCTGCAGTTATACAATTTCTTCAACGATATGATGACTCTGACAACTTCGGATGACAGCGGTGGAGGCATCAACACGCTTACAAAGGCCCTCTCAAATAGCCACAAATACATGAGTGAGTGAAACACAAGAATACAATATCTCATATTTTAGGATCCGTCCAAAAATATGAGTCGGTGTAGGGGGTATGATTGTTTGATCAACTTAACTACGTGATACTTTTATTGTCATGTAACTATTGTGCGTATTTTATGATGTCAGACCTTACAATCTTGTCTATTTTGGTAAATGAATATCGTTTCAGATAGAGATAATTTTCGTTTACTGTTTTACTTTATGGTTAGTTAATAATGATTACTCTCATTGAATGACGTAAGGAAAAAAGTGAATTTCAAATGATTCTCTTTTTATTGTCATATTTTATCCTTACAAAACATTGGTATATTGTATACATTGAATCTTTAGTATACGAAAATAATTTTTATATATAAATAGCAGTATTATACAAAAACTATGTTAATTGTATTAAAACAATAATTTATTGATTCTATGTATGTTCTTAAAATAGTGTTAATTAATCTAGTTTCAACTTATTACTTTAGAAGTATAATATAAACATAACAATATTATAAATAAAACGATGTTAATTATATTATTTAAAAATCAGTTTTGTCCTATGTATTAATCCAAGAGTTTTAATTTTTTATTTTAAAATAATATAATATATAACACTATTTTGATTTAGTTTATATATACTTTGGCAGCAAACAATAATATCTTACAAAGTTTATCCTTAAAACTAATTTAATTTTTCATGTACATATGTGTGTGATAAAATCAAAATCGTGAAAAATGAAAAAATCGACTTATAATTAATTAATCGCACTTATTTGACCTTCAATATGAACAAGATTAAAAAGTTTATTAAGTATAACGATGATTGATAACCCAAAATGGTATTCAAATATAAATGTTTTATTTCACATAATAAATTCAAGTATATTTGTATTTTTCTAACGTTTATAATTGGTACAACTGTTTCTGAAGTAAGCTTATACTAACAATGTTTGTCTGATTGCCATGTTACTTTTGTTCCTAATTAATATTTTCGTATAATTATTGTTTAAGTTCATTGGTTCCATTCTTTTATTTATTGTTACAAAATTATTTTAAAATTCAGCTATTTTATTTCCTCACCGAGTGTTACCAACACATACTGAAGGAAACATTTTCTAATCGATAAAATTGTGTGGCAGTATTGTTTATTATTGATTAATTATATGTACATAAACATATACATAATTCTGAGTATGCTAAAGTCTGTCAAAATTATGAATTATATATTCACTATTTATAATTTCCATTTTGAGCGCTGCTATACAGTTTTTTATGCTCCTTCTTTTTATACTTTTAATGTATCATCTAACCTTATGATATATTGGTTTAAAAATTTCCATTAGAAAAACTCACAATAGTGTACCATAATATTTGTGTTACTTGTATATTATATTACTTGAAATACATTGGATATTTCAAAAGTTCTCGATAAATTCAAATATACATATACATATACACATACACACAGTACATAATTATTAAAATACGACGTTTAAAATATTTTTTACATATGTCACTTCATTTAAATTACAGCTATATAAACAGAATATTTAAATTCGAGAAAACAATATATTTATTGCTGCAACATGTTTTGTCTACCTACTTATTAGACACCATCAGACAAAATTAGACAGATATATTTATTTATATTGTCTTATATTTTAAAGAATTTATAGTTTAATATCTTGAGATATTTTGAATCGTTGTGTTTGCTATTTTTCTTTTGAATTGTTATCACTGTGAGTTTTTATTTAGATTTTTAATAATACATTGTATTTTGTTGTAGATTATTTGTTTCTAACGCTTATACTTTTATTAGGATATTATTGAAATTATTGATTACTTTTATGATTATACTGTTACAAAATTACGTATTTAAACAACTTATCTGAGCATCATATGTCTAATGTTATGTAAAGGCAAAATGAATTAAATGTACGCACTAATTGCAGTTTTCTGCTTTAGAATGAAATTGTGTCATTTTTAAACTAAAAAAATTACCTAATATTAAAAAATTCTTTCACAGGAAAACACACACCTCACGAGTAACTATATATAGCGTGTAATTAGATTTTTCTAAAAAAATAATTTCTCAAAATATATAAACAGTTTGTATAGGTAAGTAGTCTTTAATAAAACACTATATAACGAGAAAGTAAGTCTTGTATCTGGGAATCTTCAGCGCAAGCAGAACTGTAAGAATGTTTAGATTTTGTATGATTCGGAAATAATTAGTCTTGCCTGATTCAAGCATTTATCATAATTGAGTGGAGAGGCACAGGAAGAGAAAGAGGTTATAGCCTTGCTTAATCTCTTCCTACGACAGCATTTGTGACATAATTGTCTCGCTTCTAGTGATACGATGGCGCAAACAAGACAAGCAACAGACTTATTTGCTCCCGTTTTTCCCCCCATACCTTTCAATACATTCTGTTCCTTACTATATGTATCTCTTACAATCCATCAACGAATTCCTCTTCTCAGGGTAGCTGTAGCTCGTGGCCGAATATGGGCATCGTCTTAGGAATGTTACAGAGGATTAACGTATGTGAAATATATATATATATATATATATATAACTTTCTATAATTAAATCACAGAATAATACATAAATTTATGAATAAATTTGTGCTCATTCAAATTGTATTTACATGCCTTTTAAGCGTATTGTTTGCTAATTTCTGGAAATGGAAATTTTTAATTATATAATTTTATGCTAGGTTCTTCAAATTTAAAATACGCAAAAAAAGCTATATAATGAAATTCGTACCTTTAGCTTTTGTTTTAATTTCAAAAATAATATAGATTATTTGTATATTCATTTAACAATAATTAAAGTTCAACATTTCTAATTTTAATTTTTAAAATTCAGTAATTACTCTTCATACATTTTTGATTACTGACAAAAAGGTTTTTTATCGTTCAACTATGTCCATTTAGTTTTTCTGAAAACCATGTTTAGGGTTATACTGAAATAAACAATTATAAGCTCTATATTTTTATTCTGTCATAAACAAATCAGTAAAATTGATTTAAACATTTGTTACAACATTATTATTGTATGAATGAGGATAACGTATGCAACATATTACATTATCGAAACATGCATAAAATTATTATGTTATTTATAAGCAAAATATTTAAACTAGAAGATGTTTTATGTTTTTAAATTAGTAATATTATCTTTCTAGAAGTGGGTCCAAGACATAATAGTTAAGTATATTTTATGAGTTGTACTAACCCAAAATGCACTATTTAGACACTCATTGATAATAATAATTCCTTCCTTACTGATTTACTTATTTGATTTGATATATTTGTGCTACACTTTCTGTTAAAATTGAGCAATAACACGGTTTTCGAAGACAGTTTTTTTATTCTTATTATATATATTTAAAATGAAGTACAGTTACTATGCATATAATATTTCATTGTCAATAAACTATTAACATTTTAAATTTTTAGTTATTATAGACTATTCCAACATGGACTTCATAAACTACGACATTTCTCAAATATAATGAAATACTATTAGAAAACACAAGAATGATTGCATTTATTTAAAATGTGGAACTGTTCTTCTGTATTTTTTTACTATGGTAAAGCTATGATAGCATTGTGACTTGAAAAATCTCAAAGAATCTGTATGCTTTAAATATTGTTATCATTTGACAAGCGATCTCATTACTTATTAATATTTTTCATTTTCGTCGGCATTAACATTTGATGTGGCTTCTGTGTCGAATTAATGATAAATCTTCCAATGCTACTAAATTGTATATATACCAATTTTAATTACATATATACACATATTTTGGATGACCTATAATATAATGATTTTATTGGAATATATAAATTGTACCACCTGTGTCGTTTAGCACAACAAGTTTGAGTTTATAGGCATAAATATTTGGATTAATATTTGGCTAACTGAGTAATATTTATGTTTAAAATATTATTCAAATGACTAGGTAGGTATTCGGGATTCAAACTAATAATGCATGAATTAACGTAAAACTTCCTGATGTATCTGCATAGGAGACAATTTTAGTAAAGTTTACTCGTATAAATCATACATATATTTCGTTTCTTCTCACTTACCATTAAGTCTTCGTTTGTATGTATATGTTTATGATAGTAAGCTATAATTTAGATATAAATTTCATAGTAGTTCGATATATTAAAGAAGAGAAAAATGTATAATTTTTTTGTCTTGATATTTGACAGTTTGCAGCAAGCATATTTATTGTATTCAATTATAATTTTCGTGTTTTGTTATCGAATGCTTATTACTTAAATAACTTCCGCTATATATAAATGTATTATTAGTTATACAGACCCAATTTATGGACCAGAGCTTCGTTCATGACGAAATTTTTCGTATTAGAAATCTCTCAAATTTGCGAAGAGCATGGTAAAAACTTTGTCATTTTGAGAAAATGTGCAATTTTGAAGTTCACTCTACGTGCTTACCACTCTCTGTATTTATCACTCTCATGTAAGTTTCTTACTACGCACATGACCACGCGTGCATCACGTCCAATCAATTATTACCATGGGTTTTTATTTTGTATATATATGTAACGTATCTTTACGTATTAAATATCTATGGTTCTTACTACATTCATACAACAACTAATCAATTCACACTACTCACTTATAATGCATGTTTCATGCACTCAAAAAATGCTCATGGAAAAGCGAAGTCTGAGAGAATGAAAGCCTTAAATGTAGTCTATCGTAGTTGCCATGGTGATACTAATATCTCACAAATTGAACAACAAACTGACAAACATGTAGTATGCGCGAAAACTAAATGTTAATTTTTTGTATTTTGGGGCATAAACTATATAAATGACTTAATACATTTTTCATTATCTATGCGAAGGAATTCTATTTGTCAATAACTCAATCTGACATAAACTTAACATGAAAAGATAACAATAAGTGTAACACACAGTGAATAATTTTTGTCCGCTTATTTTATAATTGATAATTTAGATATAGAAGATAGATAATAGAGGGCAGATAATTTGTCAGCAATTATAAAAGAAGCAATAAAGTTTATGGTCAAGTTTTGTAAAATGTCGGTAACTATAAAAGATTTTTAATATACGTCTAGGAAGAGCTTCAATAAAACGTTTTATTACAGCATCAATGTCAATTCTATTTTATCGTGCGAATAATAAACATTTTTGGTTAAATTAATTGTAGCTTTTTATTTAATTTAATTTAACTGAATAATCTTTTCTTCTATCATAAAGTATTGTACTTTAAAGCTGTCACACGATTGTAGTGATTGGCTGATCACGCTCATATAGTAATAATTGCTTGCTAATATACTTTATTTTTATTTAAATTGGCGTTGAATAATAATCAATAAGTAACTGAATTATAATTTAAATCGTTGTAACGTTGTAGATTATTTATTGAAATTTCTTTTTAGTTCCCTCTTTTTCTTAGTAAAAAATTGCCATATCCGGAATAATGTTGTCGCATAATAGTAGAAAGGAATTTTTTAGGAGTCTAAACTGGGTACGAAATTTGTCATTGGAGTAAATGAAATATTAACAGTTTAAGGCGACCTCTCAATAATCGAATTTGGAAAGTTCATTTTCTATTACATCAGTTATATTAATTGCATCCATATCAAAAATTGGTAAAAGCAAATCAATAAATTACAATTATATAGCAATAAAACAATCAATACAAATTAATTACAATAATTATAATGATATAGAAAACAGCATATGTCACGCTTCTCACATTTTCTATTGGTTATATATTTAAATCTTATTACACGATGTTTGACAGTTAAATCATCCGATATAAGATTTAATTGTCAGTTTAGGAATAACTTCCAATTTACTTAATATTTAGTTTTGCACTCCAGAACTAATTTACAGCTTAATTGGTATTTAGCTTAACTGTTAGTTCTACACTATAAGAGGGTTTATGTTGTCAGTTTATTTATGTCGTTTTAGATGTAAGAAGATAACTATTATATTCGTGTCTCATATATATGTGTCAATATTTTCAGTATGATATTTAATCTTTATTTGTGTGAATGAATGGAGACAGTTAAACTTATGCAGGCATCATGAAAGGACAAAGTATTTGATTAATAGCCAGTAGCCAATATTTTCATGGCGTTAGCAATTACTTTTAAGGTGAGTCGAAAAATTTTGAGCAAGAGAAAGATAGATACATACTACATTTGAAACTACTACTTTTATTGAAACTACTACTTTTATTGAAACTACTACTTTTATTGAAACTACTATTTTTAATCTATAGTGTATATTTAAAATTGAAGAAAGCGCTAAACTCTCACCAATCCATTGGGGTGGGGGGTCAAATTCTCCGATCCCCTTAAATCTGCGCCTAAGTAGACCTTGTTGTTGAAACAAAAGAACATCCTAATTTTCGGGGTTTAGCTTCAGGTCGTGAGATAACTTGAATTTACGTTGACAAAGTCTCTCCCATGAAGTTCCCACTGTACTCCTACCAGGTTCTAAAAGTTGTCACCACATTCTCCACGTTATTGAAGGATTTTAGATTTGTATAATATTTTGTTTAAAATCGCGTAATATTATCATACATTTACGAAGATTTTTTGTTATAATTGTTTGTAAAATGATTTTTTTCTGATTTGTTTTATGTTCTTTTTAATTTCGCTATTTTAATACTTTATTTTTTTATAATATGATTCAAAATTAATTTGTTATTAAATCATTTCAAACTTCACTACAATTTCTTTTGTTTTGAATTTTAGTGAATATTATTTGTATTGGAAGATTTTATTTTTAACTATTTATTAGAGTTAAGGGAGAAATTTAATTTTAAAGTAATCCAGAGTTACGTGCTCTATTTGGGGTCTATGTTAATATCTGCCTTTTGGCTACACAACTACATATATAGGATTCTTCAAATGTTTTTAATTTTCTTTAATATATTTCTTAGTAAATAATAAACGCTTCAATTTTTTAAAGTCATTGACATAAATGCATTAAATATTCTTATATTGGAGTTACGAAATTTTAAATGAAGATATGGCTGTTGTAGAGTTAATATATTAAATATTAATATATGACTAAATAAAGTATCATAGTTTGACAATGATTATAAAGCAGGTCCGCGGATCATACAAGAAGCGTACTACCAATTGATCTAAGAGTTTGAGTAAGAAGCGCTATGAGATTTCCCAGGGATGCTCAGAAATTTGTGTTTTTCCTTATCGCAACACCTTCTATACTTTAATTTTTTCTAGCGGATTCTGAGGGGAATTCATCAAGGGAAAAGTCACCTCCAGGTATCTTATATTCTCTGTCCCTCGATATATCGATATATCTCTATTAATACTTCCTCATTTTTTTAATTCATCTAAATGTGGTGTGCACTTTATATACAAAACTATATATTATATATCCACATTGCTTTTTAAAATTTATATTATATTATAACATGAATAATAATATTTATATTACATTATAACATAAATATGTCTTTATCTGGATTATTAAAGTTTGTATGTTAATATAGTTTTATTTTTAATAAATCACTTTTCAGTCATATATGTGTCTAACTTACTACAAAACTTATTCGTATATATTTTTTAAATTATCCAAATTCTTTCATATATGTTGTAATAATATAAAAATAATATATTCGTATTAGTTTTTAATTTTAAATATTCAAATAGTTAATTACTCAGGAAAAAGTTAATTTTTGGTTTATAATTTTTATAATAAAACTGTAAACTTTTATTTTCAATTTATATTTGTCATTTATAATTTGTTATTTGTGATATCGTATCTAAAATCTTCGTTTCACATAGAAATTATGTGATGAATATAACATTCCTCTAGTGTTTCATTATATTACATAATGTACTATTTTTAAAACTTGTCGAGAATTGAAAAATCTTATTATGTATTCGGAGCTGCAGTTTCGCTGTGAAATATTTATACTTTATTTTAGGGTTATTTATATATTAAATATTACCCATTTATCTATTTTATGTAAAAAGTATTATTTATTAAAATAATACAGCACTCTTATAACAATTATCATGTTTAAATTTGTTTAAAACTGTTGAGCTAAACACTACCATTTTTAAACATACATCAAAACGTAATTAATTTAACTAAATAAATAATTATAAGTAAATATTACTATTAGAGTGCACTTTATATCCAATTCTTATGTATGTATAAACATATACCATATATATATATACAACATTTTGAGCGTTGTCAGTTAGTTATGCACTAAATTTCAAAATTTAATTTGCTTGTGAATGAGTGTTTTTTGATATACATATCATAAATAATTTACGTTACGGAATGCCATTTTGTTTAATTATTTATTGTCACAAAATTTCCCCCAGTTAATTATATTTTTTCTGTTAACACACGATTCTTTTTTTATTTATTTGACTCTAAAGTCTTCCTCTTTTAATTTCTATATATATATATGGATATTATCTTCTATTTAATGTTTTTGTTAGAACATTTTCTACCCTTCTTACTTTCTTGTTCACAAGAGTGTGTAAAGAATATATATTCACAGATTTTCTTTTGGTTTTTTCCATTGCAATGTTACAATGTATCACATTTTTAAATTATTTATACATAGATATGTAACGTGTTTCTATGTTTCTATAACATGTATTTGTTGTACAAATGGAAGTAATATAAATTTAATCAATGTTTGCCATTCATTATACTCGCAATTCTTGCAGTCATATTATCATACGAGTATAATGCCCTTTAGATTTATTTTTCTACTATAAAACTTGTTGCTTGTAACCTCGTATGTACTAACAAACGATCCATATATATATAATATAATGTAGTATAAATTGTTACATGGTTATATGTAATGCATACAGTTAATTTATTCTTTATTTCATTTAACAAAATCAAGTGTTTTTTAATAAAATGTTTTTAGTCCTTCATGATTTCAATGTCTTTTATACATATGTAGGTATACCTATTTGTTAATGCATAGTTGAAACTTCTCACGTGTTTGTTAAAACATATTTTAAAATGTGATTTGACATTTATTTTTAGTGTATATATATATATACTTTTTAAGTTATTTACAAACTAAAAACTAAAAAAATTCTAAGTATATGTATATTTCACTATGCATAAAACAGAATAAATACTTTTAAAAGTACCTCGCTTTTCTACCCGTTTAGTCATATTGCTTGTTTTCTGTTATCAATTTCAAACCCGTAAATTAAAAAGAATTTTTCTGGATAATTTTTTAGAGATTGTATCTATTTAATGTTTTAAATTTTTTTTATCCCTTGAAGCAATGGGAGATTTTAATTGTTATGTGATTATACCTTGAGGTGGCGTAAGTAAGATCATATTACACACCCATCTTTCTACTTGCGGATATTATATTAGTTAGACATCTTTCGTAAATGATCGCAATTTATGTGCGCAATTCTACATATATATCCATTATATAATTGTACTAATTATTTCTTGATGCTTCTGGTAAGGAAAAATGTAGGCATACGATTAAATATTATTTACGATATATCACGACATATTGATAGCTTTCATTGTATGGCTTTTTAATTCTAAAAATATGATTTGGATGAATATATTCTTTTTAAATATATGTAACTGAAAATGTCGTATATATTAGTGTTTATGTTTTTAAACTTATTCTCGATAAAACGTAATATGCATTACGTTTTTAATTTCAGAAAAAATAATCGCTTGACCTTTAAAGTATGTTTTAATCAAAATTAATATTAATAATTACTTGTTCATTTTCTTGGAAATGTCTTTGTATTCGACTATTCTACCTACTTATACTGAGAGAAATTATTATATGAGATGAGTCTATAAATTTGTAGGTATATTGTGTACTTCTTTATTGATGCATCAATTCTTGTAAGCATTTTGTCTTGTTCGTGTTGAAATTTAATGAATATTATGAAAAAGTTCGACAATTTGATTAATAAGTATTACGATTTGATTTGGTAGGAATGTATGTTTTGGTATTTATCTGTGTATATACATAATAGGCCCCTCATGCAATGATGGTATTTTGTTGTTGTGGCAACTGTCTAATCAACAGGACAACAATCTATTGAGGAGGAGGACCGGGAACTCATGCAACTTACAAACTACGAGAAGATCTCGGTTGAGTCTTATTACAAGGGACCCAGACTCACATTCCCTCTGGATACGAATCAACTTAAGAAACTCATCGATTGGTTCCGTGGAGGCGGGGTAAGATTTCACTTTGTAATTCACTAACCGTTTGTAGAATTTTGTTATCGCCAAAAATGGCAAAAAGCTGGTTAGCTACAGACAATTTTAAAAGATATAAATTCATTCAAACCA
>JAYRBW010115257.1:0-17640 GCA_036023295.1 Invenusta paracnida
AAATCGTAGTAAAGTCATGGAATTTGGAAGCTAAAAATAATTTATTTCAAAATTGATAGTATTTTTTGTACACCGTGAGATACAAAACTACCCCAGATACAATATAACGGATATTATGCCATGGTTGTTTTATGCAATATGCTTGTCTGAAGCACACTACTAATGTATTCATATTTATTTTGATACCACTACTGAGTAGTATAATGCATAGATAGCTGTATAATCTAAGAGTATAACTATTTAAACGTATCTATTATAACATTCTTATTGATAGAAATAATATTATAAAATTAAATTATACAAACCAGTAAAATTTAATTAATTCACTATAAAATATAATAACAAAAACTAACAAAATATCTGATTATTTCGACAGCGGAAAGATTCACTGGGACTGCACAGTTTTGGAAAAATTATATTTGATGATAACTCTTGATCTTTTATTGCCAAGACTTCAAAGTTTGTATGATCATAGCTTCAAAGATTGATCGAAAAGATAACCTCACAAATTTCGATATTGGAGTTCATACGTGCAGAGACCAAGGCCGTGTATCTCGCATAGTTGTTAAAACTTGGTTGTCAAGGGCTGAGCATTGTCAGCCAGTGTTCCACTGTGCGCCATTTTCCTTTTGCATTCCTGGCATATTGGATCAGTATAGTGGTGTCGAGGATGTGCCGATAGGCAGTCAGTTGGTGGCAGTGCTCAGATCATAGTTGGACCAAGAGTGTCGCTTCTGCTCCATATTGTAATTCCTGATTTATAATATGAAACTAATCAGTTACCTTACTAATTATTGTTAATGTGGTTACGTGAGGAGCATAACCGAATAGTTCAGAGCTCGCTTCCAGCTTCTTCAAATGTTTTGACTAAGATAACAGGACCGCTTTATAGAGTGTACACTAGTGAATATAGCACTAAAAACTATATTTTAGGAAAAATTACGGAAGCTTATGGTCCATTTGTTCGTTGAAACTTCACAGCAAAAATCTTCCCCAGGTATGGATAGGGTTAAACGAAGTTTCACTAGGTCACTTTATTTTGGAGGATCCTGATCTCCAAATCGACCTTTCATAATTAATGTTGTTGAAGCATCCTCTGGTTCAGGAGGTCCAGACGAGATGTACATTCCAATGTATAAACCCCTAACTCCACTATAATAAAAGGTGTCCCAGCACATTTAACCTTACAGTGAAAAATGTTTCCGAATTTTACAAACACTACACGTCGAAGACATCACACACCACCATGACCCTTTATGCCTAGACGCAAGAGTGCTCTACACCTCGGTTCCTCCAGTTGAAGTGGTCCTCAAAATACAGCAAAACTCAAGATACAAACTAGTGGCTATACAGTTTGAAGCATATTGTCACGCATAGGCATATATTATATCTAACATTTATAATTGAATGTTTCACTAAAGAATCAAATCCTTTAAAAAAGCTTTGTCAAGTCAGAAATATTTTAAACTAATGTAAAAATAGATAAGTATATCTAAATATTAGAGTATATACTTTGTAACAGGTAAACATTAAAAGTAGAAACATATGTTAAAAATAGATTATAATATACTTAATTCTATGAATTAATCTGAAAATAATAAAATATCAACTTATACTTTCATTTCATCCATGTCTAATATATTGAAAGCTCTTTTTTATAAATTAAATTAGAAAATAGTAATGAAACTAGAGAGCATGAAAAGTTAGTCTTCGCATATTTCAAATCAGTTAAAAACAAAAACAAGCAAGCAATCATTTTATGAATTGATGTGCCCATTGAATGATGTCAAACTACACTTAAAAATCCTCATTGTGTAGTAAAAAATCTACAGATATAATGCAGGTTTAACACATTAAATCGAAATATAGAAATCGAAGGCAGTAAATTAAAGTAAATATAAGCATTTTGAATGAGTAGAATTAAAGTTAGAAATGTCAAAGAACATTTAACAAATAATGATCCTAAAAATATAGCAGTGAAACCAACCTTTTGACTATTCTATCTATATAGCATTACCGTGTTTTACACATACATACAAGTGTTTCAGAAAATAAAGAAAAGTATGCCAAATGCAAAAATATTAATAAAAGTAAATAAAACAAAAGATTGAAATATATTGCATACATAAGATACTTTATTATTCATATGTATAGAAAAGAAATAAACATGTGAATTTTACTTCGTAAAATGATAGATTCAGTGAACAACTTTAATGACTATATCGATTATATGATTGTATTTAGCTTTTGTACACAAAAAGATGTTCTTTATAAATGAATATCTTAGACAAAAATAAATGATACAAACAAAGTAGAATTCTGTTGGTATTAACTTAATGTTACAATAGCTAATCAATAATATCATGTACACAATATTTAATAAAAAATGTTTTATACATATTTTTTTAAATTGGACTAGTAAGACGTAATGAATGTTTAGTACATGTATGTAAATACCACAATTTAGAAGGAAATCAATAGTAATAAAATCATACGTGTAATATAGTATAATTGGCTGAAATATCATCACATTATTAACAATAGTAGCATGTGTACAGATAAGACATCAAAATACTCATATAATTGAATTAAGGAGTAAATTGTAATATATATGCTTGTAATACTAGCAGTAATAATAATAAATACATAATTACACACATTACAAACCATTTTCCTGTATATCCATTACTAAACAACAAAATAAGCGTTTGTATAAAACAAATAATATTATAATTCATGCTTTTTCTAAAATAGCTCAAATAAAAAAACAATTGCACACAACTTAATTATAATTTATCTAATGAATGCGTTAATGTAAAGTGCCATATAATAATAATATGTAGATAAGTAAACCCGGTTGTAAGACTAGATTGTATTTGAAGGTCGGTTTATACAATGTAAGTATTGCTCTCGAAAGGAATAATAGGCAAGGAAACGAGAAAATGCTATTTAAGTAATAATTCCTGTATATACTAGTATGCCACAGTAAGTTGTAAAGAACCGAACAACAAATCAGACTGGCAAGTACATACAGACAGATTGGTAAGGAGACAGGCTGACAGACGTTATCTCGTCCTTTTTTATGTGTAATACTACTAAAACGACTGTCTTCTTCTTCTTCAAGCATATTACAGAATATAAGAGTAGGTAAATACATAGATAGTTCTGATAGATAGGTAAACTGGCGTGGTCTGGGATTATCGATCGATACGAACGAACCGAGTTGAAGAGAGCGGAAGACACCCCTCTCAATGCGTCTTAACGGACGTGACCCTCTCCTCCTTGATCGGGCTTGGCCGAGCACCACCGGGTGTAATACCATCACCACTTGTTGTTTTGTCAACAGTAACACCAGAGGGGGTGGAGGGGGACTTCTTGGAAGACATCCGCTTCTTTATGAGGGAATTGTTGACCTGTCCAATCTGCTTCAAGGTCACTGCTTGGTCCTCGTCAACTCGCATGCTCGCTAAAGCCAATGTCATCTCATTCTGTGTCAGACACGGGTCAACAAAATACACGAATATGAGCTCAGATAATTGGGAAGGTAAGGACATTAAATGCCAAAATTAATTTTTCCTCAAAACGAGAACGATCGAATATGAGTATTCTCATCGATAGACTTAGACTACTCTACTAATCAGACATTAATGTTTATGCCGACATAAAAAATATCATATTCAAATACCCAGCCTGTTTCCAAATGATGTAAAACAACAATTCAATGAAATATATTTAACTGATAGGTATATTAACAGGATAAATTTAATGATTATTTAGGCAGTAATAAATAAGATTGACTTTATTATTTTCCTTTTATCAGTGAGATTTCCTTGATTTGTGTAAAAATCACAAGAATCAATTATATCTAAATATTGACTTTGTATTTTGAGGATCTTTACCAAAACAAAAACATATTTGAAAGTTACCAAAAAATTCCATATGGAAATTTAAAAAAAAGTTTCCAACAGTCCAAACTTCTTATAAAAAGAGTTCGTGTCATTTTGATGTTTATAGTTAGTTATAAAAGAGAATACAAGGCCCCTCAATTTAATTTACAACAATTTTTAACCACTAAATGTACATTGTATTACACATAAATTCTCTAAATATGTAAATGTTATATACGAGGACTTTACAAGCCAATTGGCCACTGTTGAAAAAAAAAACTAGTGAGATATTTGGCTTCAATTCTAGTAGACAATAGTCTAACAAGTTTAAACCAGCTACTATCTCGTACAACGAAAAGACAATATTTTGTGGTATTACGAATGACATATTTTTTATGCGAAATATGGAAAGTATGTTTTAAATTACTTTTATTTTTTAACATAGCTTTACTATTTAATTTCCAATTTTCTAGTAATATAAAAGTTTAAAAGTAAAGAAGATTAGTTTCATTCATATGAAAACAAACAAAAACATTTTGTTTACAAGTTTAACATATTACGTATTCATTGCGAAGTTCAAAATACATTCTATACGTTTAGGACAAGGAATCAATGGAATAGATAAACATAAAAAGTGAATAAAAAAAAAAATATATATATATATATATATTTTTCGGTGACTAATTCCAATAAATATATAACGTTAAATATAACGTTAATGCCGAAGAATTAAAAAATAATGATGTTCGGTTGGAGTTTTATTACAAGTAGTTATGGAATCTAATGGAAGTAACACAATGGAACCTAAAGTTTCCAACTACTTATTAGTTTATATTTTAAATACATGACTTAAAATATTTTAATTAGTGTAAACTGAAATACAGACACAGAAATTGATCTAATTTTTCATTTTCCAAGAAAAATATTTCCAATGAAAATAGAAATAGACACATTTTCGATGTAAGAACAATGACAATTATTCTGTAAAATATTTTACAGCTATCAATAATTATTTCTACCATAAGAAAGAATAGGCTATACTCATACGTTTTAACTGGTTTTCTTATTAAAAACGTGTATAAAAGTATATTAATGTGTTTTGAAACAAATCATGGCACACATAAATACTTAGTAGGTATATAAAAAGTCAACAGAAAGAATTTTCTCATAAATTATTTAATTGATATATAACACGACGAAGCAAAAACAATATAATACGCTTGTCAACATAAAACTGTACTTTTACAGATTCATAAACAAAAGCGTTACATATTGAACTACTACTTTATTTCTCTGCAAAAGAAATAAGAATCTGACCAAGAAGCAATATCCCTTAGGCTGTCATCTCTCTCGTTAGGACTGTCTCCTATAATTCTGAATGTGAGCGGGTATTAATAAGAGAGTAATTTCTTCTAAATTTATTTAATCAAGTAGACTGACTATAAAGAAATGCACTTGTTAAATTCTAAAAGTTCAAAATTGTCTTTAGTAACAAAACAACTATTCATTAAAAGTGGACTTTTAGAGGAATAATTTTCGACAAAGTAATAAAGGAGAAGAAAAAGAATGATTATTTGACTATTCAGATAACAATGAGTCATAAAAAAAGAGATCATTCTAAACTATTATTGTGGTATTGATTAGTAGTATGAGTAGGTACTATTTATGTTTTTAACGGTGAACAATATTAATATTTCACGAATTATCTCAAGAATGAATGCATAATGAAATAGTTATTTATGTTGGTTTTATATTTCATGATTATTGACGGAGGTAAAATAAATAACATAATGCCAGCTGACCAACAATGATAATAAATTGTTATCTAGTATTTAGCAGTACGAGTATTACTCATTAATATTCATATTAATCTCTTCCCTTTTGATATACTCAAAACTGAAAATAGAAAAATAAGTTCAAATAACATCTAAATAACATACAAATAAGTATTATGTGTAATAAAAGATAAATATTAATATTGATATATAATTGTGTTTTAAATACAAAGCGTAAATAAAGATAATACCAAATTGTATATTTATTACAACTTTAATTATTACTATGTTATCAAAACAGTACTCTTTTTAAACAATATATTAAACAAATAAAATTAAATAATATAACGAAAAATGCAGTTTGTTATTGTCTATTTGACTATTGTATTTCAAACTTTCAAATTAAAATTTGATATACTGTAATATTTTAAAATATTAAAAGTATCCTATGTTTACAATCAAAAACAATATTTATGAGTCACATTTCTTTTTTAAATGCGTAGAATGAATCTCACTTTTCATGAGTTTTACAAACAACAGCACAATCACAGATTGAATTATTAATTGATTATTGATTTCTATTTTGTTATAAAGTTTAAAACATAATTTTTACCCCTTACTACCGACTTGTCTCATATATATAGACATGAATAAAAACATATTCAATCAATATATGTGGAAGATATGAGTATAAACACTCGAAGGTTTAACAACAAATCAATGTAATAAAGTAAAACAAAAATTTCAATGGTTATGTCTATTTGCAGGTCAGAAAACTACACTGAATGCTACAAAGTTCCGCATAGATTAGTACATAGTAGACACAGAGTTCAATGACTAATATACAAAAAGAGATATCAGTTCATCATACAATAAAAAGTGTGAATTCGACAACACAGTATAATACCTAAGTCTGTTATAATATGCACCTTAGTATATAATATTTATGTATACAGATGTAGAGTCAGTGTAGACCGCTATTTATGAAAAATAAATCCACCAAAAGTGAGGGAGGCAAAGCGTGAATCGATAAGTATAAAAGAAGGGCAGTGACTACTGAGGTAGTAACTAGGAAAATTGTTTGTATAAACTAATATGTATATATTATTTGACCTAATTAATAATTAATTAGGCAACACACTGAAAACTGGGTTAAAATATGTAAGGCAATTAATCCTAGTTATGTTTGTATAATTAAGTATTTGTAAGTGGATATATGTATAGTATTGCTCCTGAATTTTATAAACGCCGAAAACCATAAGGTTGGGTTTAATGTAAGGCAATTAATCCTAGTTATGTTTGTATAATTAAGTATATATACCTTATGTGGATATTTTATGACATCCAAGCAATGTAATAAGCAGGATAGAATGAAAAGAATGCATTCACTTCGGGAGGAAAACTCACAATGACACACGTGATATCTCACTTAGTAACAAAGTCTTATAAGAGCCCGTAATTATGTGTGTAACTTATAGCAACTTACGTGTATATTATTAAGCATAAAAAAGATCTCCAATAAAATGAAATTAAACATCCAATAAACGGTGAAATTGACAATCATTGACAATATTTCCAAATTGCATTTTACTGTGCAATAAAGATTGTGACTAATTTGAACTAAAAATAGTTGTACTATAAAGGGAAAAAGAAATATATTTAAATAGAATATCATTGTTTCTTTCAAAATGATAGATTTAATATCATATTTCAGTAACGTGACCAATTAATGTAAAATTATACACATCATATTATTTTCTTTGTTTATTTAAATCTGTATGAATCATGTGACAAACACCCCAAAATACTACTAGAAGAAAATAATTATCACTAACTAAAAGGCATTAAAAAACAATGATTGGAAAATTAAATATGATCATCTGATATCCTGATATCTGAAATGGTTAGATATTCCAATAATAAGTGGCCGATAGTTTTTAATCAAATTATATGCACGTAGTAATTGCTTACTTGTCAATATGGTCTTTAAATTATACCATTATTAAAAATATGTAACACATTTTCATTCATATAGTCACCTATTTTAGTAAAATTTAGAATATTTATTGTTATTTCAATTTTTATAATGATTGAAGACAAGATTTTCAATAAAAGCTAACAATACTAATACATGTTTTACAATTATTACTATAATTACAGATACCTATTACTTACGAGAGTTCTAGCGTATAACCAAAGTATTACATCATCTTATTAGTTATGCAATGAATCACAACTTTCAGCTTTAAATAAAAATGAAATTAACCTTAGTAAATGAAACCATCCATTTTATTATCTCTTTTCTGATCCGATTAGTATACCAATTAAACAATTGTAATAATTTACTATACAATAGTTAAAGCGAACAATATTATGGTCCATGTTGCAGACTTAAGCGTAAAATATTCAAATTCATAAAGATAAGTATATATGTACACTCGTATGCATAAAATAAATGCCAAATGTCAACGACCAGTCAAAAACTAATCTAATCTAATGCTACAAGTGTACACTTGACACTTTGACAGACTGCAATATCATATACGCATCATTTCAAAACAAGTATTATTGTCCACAAAAAGCAATCTAGATCAGAGTAACAATGCAAGGTAGAATAAAATATTGGAAAAGGCTTATTTCTGTGTTTAGCTCTTATAAACAATTTTAATAAACATAATGAGTGTAACAGTTTTAGTTTTTTAGAATAAGATAATAGTACTTATGTACATATAATACCATTATAATTAAAAATGGGACGCCTTAATTGAAAATTAAGGCGAGAATATCAAAGTTCAAATTGAGTCGCCCAAACCCAGTTTCGACTACTAGGGGCCTTTACTAACTTTTGAAACTATCAATGTTGATAATGAAGCAGTTTCTTTTTAACCGAAAATATCTGGAATATAAATTTAAAAACAATTAGTGAAAATGGATTGTAAAACGATAATTACAGGATTTTGAACCTGTTATCTCTAACCATATTAACAACAAATTTATACTATGTATAAATCGCAATGTGTTCAAATAAAAACACAGTTTAATAACAATACTTTACGATATAGTTTATTTTTGTAAATTTTTTTTTAGTTAACAATAATTCGTTTGTTAAGATCGTAATTATAATAAATGTTGATGCATTGTGCTAGATTGATCTAAGAATTCGATTACTTCAAAAAATATATTCTACAAACGTATATTTGAAAATATTGTTTAGTCTAGTAAATGATCTTCTGGTAATGTTGTAATAATGAATTTACACAAATATTATTATAAATAATGTCTATACTTCAATTACGAATACAAATTAATTTGTCATTGATACTCTTTTCTTCATATATATATTGTTATGAATATGTTAAACTAGTTCAAACTCAGCAGCGAAGGCATCCTAATTGGAACTGTGATATTCTCACCTTGAATTTCAATTTAATATCACAGCTCAAAATGAGACCAGCTAAGCGTTTTAATTTGAATTTTGATATATTATCTCACCTTGAATTTCAATTTAATATCACAGCTCAAAATGAGACCAGCTGAGCGTTTTAATTTTAATTTTGATATTCTCACTTTCAATTTAGCAGCATAAAAAAGCATCCCATTTTGAATTGTTTTTGTATTATAATAAAGTACAATTGTCTCATTCGGAACATAAAATCCTTCAATATAATATTATTTATGTAGAAGGCAACACACCAAACAAAAAACGACAAATAAACTCAGTAGGTACCGAACATTGCGTGCAGATGCTTTTTATTTGCGGACAAACTGTTTGCTTTAATCATAATAAAAACAACGAAATCTTTAAACCAGAGCGTCGTATCGACCTGGAAGAACTATTCCTATTTACATATTTATCTCTGTATCTCTTTATAAACGAGTTAAACTGTGTAGACAGAAGAAACTTCGCAACGCAGCGACTTGATGATTTTGTCAATAAAGAGAAGATTCATAAGAAACAATAAGTCAATTTTCCATTTTCCACAAAAAAGACTCAAACATATTTAGAAAAACATGGGATGTACGTAGTGAAACTATTATTAATACATTCCCCAATGGAGACATTTAAATATATTTTGTTGCATTTAAAATAATTACGGATAATATGTTTACAACTTCTACAATATTGCTTAAACAGTTTTTTTAAATAAGTAACATATTATTATATTATAATTACTGTCGGATATTGTGAAGGCCAAAATTCGAGTACGACTATAAGAGCAAACTTTATTCTATTTGTTGTTCATACTGTTCATTGATATTTTTATGAAAACTTAACTAATACTTTGAATGAAATCTGGTATCAGTACCACATAATGAAACATTTTGCAAAAATATTACTTTGTAAGCAAATTGTAATATTATTTTTGTTACGTAATATATACTGCATTTCCATGTAATAAGTATTTGAATTCAAATATTTAAGTCATTATGAAATCATAATCTTTTGTCGTAGAAATATAATATTTCTAGAATTCAGTGACAATTTATAAACAATACATAAGTGAAGTCTCTAGCATTTAGGAAGTGATAAAATTTGTTTAGTATGTCAAAGAAAAAATGTTATATCTAAGTCTTTATAACATAAGTGACTTGGTCCAATAATTGCTGTTGAACTAGAAGCTGATTAAATTATTGAAATTAACAATCAATAATTGTATAATGTTTATTTTAAGTTACTTGTATATCCACTTTTGTAAATAATATTGGAAACAATATTGCAATAATTAACATTAGTACAGGTTTAGCTTATAGAAGTTAAATCTAGCAACTCAGACACTAAAAATGTTAAAACATTCTTAATTATATAATAATAATAATTAGCTCTATTGACTAATCAACATACAATAAATCAAGTAGTTAATATAAATAATTAGATAACGATACATACAATCACATAGTCAAAAAAAATGAAAATCAATATTACAAGTGACAGCCTTTTATTCAATTTTTAAATAAATAAATTGATGAAAAATAATTGTATCAATATAAAATTTTGAAAAAAAGCCTTTCAATGAATAACTTAAATTATTCATTCAACTCGAAAAGGGATATTGTGTTGACTATAATAGAAGTCAGTTTGATACTAAAATTAATCAATCTCGTTAATATAGTAATTTGTTGCCATTGACAACGGCCCGAAGGGAACTCACCTCAACTTGACCCCAGGCTTCCCGGTCCTCTCTGAGGATCCTTGTGGTCGTGAGTGGTGTCTCGGGGACTGCCGTGTTCCGCGATATCCAGGGGTGCTGACGGACCTGGTCGATTGAGAGGCGTTCAGTGGGTTGGGTCTTCAGTAGCCGAGTGATCATGTCTTTGGCTGCAAGGAGGAAAGAAAGACATGTAGTCATGGTTACACTTATAGATATTTGAAGTAGTTAGGATTATTGTAGACTGAAAAACTCATAAAGCTTAACTGCGTGTTACCAGTCTTTAAAAATGCATAATAACATTTTAATTAATAATTTAAACCAGGAGTTATTTGACTTTATCCACTATTTTTGGACAATATCCCTTACAGTTCAAACTCATTCCACCATCTATTCTTCACGTCTCCATCAACCAATCCCTTTATCAGCCTTCACTATTTTGCGTTTTTGGTCATTATCACTGAAATAAACAAAGTATCAAATGTCACTCTAAAGAATTTTATCAAATTCAAACGCTTTTCAAAACAAAACTATTTCATAGAATTTGACTATAGCTAAACCTATTGATTCTGTTTGCTTATTCTTTGTTTATTTTTAATTGTTATATTCTCGTTTTAAATTTTACTTCTGAACCTTTGATTTACATTCAGTTACTTTCCATTGTTTTCCACTGCGATTATTTTATACAGATGTTGTAGTAAAAATAAAAATGTTATTAATATTATGGGAAAATTGGTTTACCACTCACTATAACTCAGATATATATACTAAATATTTATTATTTGATTTTTAACTAAACAATTTATAAAAATGATAAAGTTTTTCATATCATGATCCAAATAAAAGAAAACTATAATACAGATATTGAGACTAATATTTATCTCAATATCTAAAAGGCTATATTACTAAGAAATCAAGAATAAATATAAATATCGTTAAAAGTTACCAACAAATATAGCTTGATGATACTAACTCTATTCCAACATTACCTATATATTGTATGGTGGAATAAAAGCTGAAATAACATCAACATGTATAAGAGTTTAAAAAATATCGGTTTGAATAATTAACGTATTCCAGGTGTTTTGTGTCCTTTTATGAATCAATAAAGTTTAACACCCTAACCTGAACAAAACCAAGAATTATAAAAATGGTTTCTCCGAATATAAAGAATGTACTTAGTATATAGCAGTAAAAAGAGGTAATTTGGGGGTGAAATGATATCACGTGAAAAGTAAATTAAATCCCTGAAGGTAGTAAAAATTTCAACAGCTGCGTATTTAGGCAAACTTAAAAACAATCTTTAAATATACTCCTATCACATCTATAGGAATGCCAATAGCGTAAATAAATTAAATTAACAATTAAATTTATAAGTTTTTCCAACATGTTACAATAATACAGGTATGCTTTTTTTAATGTACATGCAGACAATAATTCGGTAGCAGACGATTTTAGTACAGCTGTGAAATCTTTTTTAACATGGCTACTTTTGTGGAAACTATTCAGATTATAAGTACAAGATAAATTCAGGGGTGAGAAAATTATTTTGTAAGTCTGCACATGACCTCACAGGCACCTCTATGTTTGAACAGTGCAATGTGAGTAATGAAGATACATTAGTTTTGTTATGTATGCATCGAACTTCTTCAGATGAGCGAAGAAAATGTGTATTCTGAAGCCATACAGGAATACGGATACCCAAAGCTGGTAAGACAGCAGTGCTAGCCCCAAAAGGTCAGATACGAAAAATAACTTCAATCATGCCTTCTTGAATGACTGACTGACAATCAAAGAGCTGATGAAGACTGTGCACTTTTGTTTATCTACAATTGATCTATGTGTCTCGTGGATTACACGATGCCTCCATTTTAATTAGATTCTACACATTTAAAATGCGCTTAAAAGTTATAACATTAATTTTAATTAATATATTATAGATTACAACTAATAAATAGGAAAATCATACATCAGAGTAAAATATAACATATTGTGGTTACAACTATGTACGAAAAATGTATAAATAAATATTAGCTGAGAGTTTTGGATTTTATTTTAAAAAGGTAGCAATTATTTCGATCTTTGTAGATATGCAAAGCTACTTCAGTCTAATTTAAAAAACATATTAAAAATTCAACAATATACTCATATATTATAAAGTATAAGTATATATATATAAACTTTAAACTGGATGGATTAATGTGATGACAGACATCATCTAAGCATAGTTTTATACGCAGGGATGTGAAATGCCTGAGACTCTTGAAGAAAACAGTGGGACAATAGGAATATTGAGACTGAGAACACAAGTGTTGCAAAGTTTCTTAATTAAGTTTGTCATGAAAAATTGTGATACAGATCGAAATATCCTATAGGCATTCAGCATATATGTATATAGTCAGTAAAATTATATATACTCTATACACAAATTTAATACTGTAATTAGAAAACAAAGTTTTAATTAAAAATATGTCTAAATTTTTTTAAAATATATAGTGCTATAAAATGAATAAATTTAACTTATTCTCTTAACAAATATTTTTCAGTACATTAAGTAGTTAAATGTATTACGGCTGTTGAGAGGAAATAAAATATTTATGCAGATTTTATTTTCTCAAAATAAGATTTTTGAAATAAAAATTAAAATCTAAAAGTATAAAAATGCACAAAATAAAGAAAATTTCCCCTTTATTTTCGTAGAAATATTTTTTTTATTGATTTATTACGTTTTGAACGTGACAAACAACATTTTATTTTGTAAATAAGTAGAGGAAAGCTTTAAATGTGAGCATATTTCACTAGAAAAAACACAATCAGCAGATCAAATAAAGACATCAAATGGGTATCGCAGAGTTGTAACTTCGTAAATAGAGGGAAAAACAGCTCTACCTAGCTATATCATTTGTTGCTCGATAAATAACGTTTCCTACAAATTGAGTAAAAGACACTAAAGTTACAATTCCATCACTTTTTATCCTTACAAGATTCTTCAAGAATGAAATACTGTTCTTTCTGAAATAAATCGATAAGAGAATGAGAAGTTACAATTTCCGATTAAAAAGTCGATAGTAACAAATATAATATGCTTCAAGTGAGTCAAGTGAGGATCCGGTTCACGAATGATTTATAAGAGGTCCAAAGTTAGAAATCAGAAAAAGCAATAAAAAGGAGACTATATAGAAAATAAAGAGGTTCACTCGTTTCAACAAGAAATAATAGAGAACTTCGTAAAATGATATGTTATAACGATCGAAAATAAAATGCAGAACGAGGGGGTTTATGTTCGTTGATATTGTACAATAATTATGTAGAAGAATCCTATAGTGTATGTTTTTATGTGTCGGAAGTCACGTTTAGTTCTGTTTATCCGCGTTTAGGTATATATTTGTGTCAGTACGAATGAGAATAACCCTAGTATCAGTTAACAAAATCAATTGAGTTGATATATCGAGTTCAAAAGGATATCAATGAACTCTGAAGAATAAATTTGAAATAATTCAATTTAAACAAATCAGTTGCCCAAACTTTCATCCGCATACCTACTTAAAATTAACAATTTATCGTAACATTATTTTTGTAATACAGTTGGAAACATTACTTCGATTTTGTTTCCAAATGTACATCACCAAAACTGCATGTAACGTTTATCAACATTATACAGTTTATGGGAATATACTAACGGTAAAAATATATTATTGTATCCAAATGCAACTATTGTTGTTACAAATTAAATTCGCTACTCTTTATAAAGCAAAACATGATATTATATTAAAAAAGTACTGTACTTAAATACTTTTTAATAAGTTTGTGTATTTACAACAATTAAATGTGCCAATTTCAGTACGCAAAATTCATTATGTTGATAACGTTCTAAAGCAGACTAAAGAATTGAAATCACTCATTAAATCTACACAACTTAATTAAAAGACTGTGAAGACATTTTTCCTGTAATTATTATAATACATAGATTGACGTATCTTTAAAATATAGAATGAATGCATTATGTTAGCGTAATTTCTTAAGTCAAACAATTACAACGTATACGTAGCTAGCAAATAATTCCAATCTGTCCACTATAGTCATTGTAAATTTTCAAAGCAATGATATAATTAATACACATTATCATTCGTTTTTGATAACTTAAAAACTAATAATATTTCAAAATTATTCTACTGATTGTGATAGCGTATATACAGACATGCCTATGTAGTGATACACAAAGAAGTAACAACAAAACGTTATTTGAAAAATAATATTACCTAACTAGTAAAAAATAAATACATTTTGTAACAATTATTGATTCATTTATAAAAATAATGGACACCTTCAAGATTAAAATTCCAGGGGAAATTTTACAAATAGAATCAATGAAGAGTAAAAATTACTTATATGGATGAACCGTTTAATATTAAATAATTCAAAAATTAACTCTACAATAAAGGAAAAATTCAAGCAATTCTCAGTTGTTAATATTAAACAATTTAATAAATATTATAATGTCAACTGTAAACAGTAGGTATCAATTCATATTAGTGTGTTATTTATATACGAGTAAATTGTTTCTCCTAAAAATATTAATTATAAAAAAACATTTGAATGATAAAAATATTAAACAAAATACCAAAATATGCAATTATAAAATACTATATTATAATATATTTGTAAGAATATTGAACAACGATACTGCATAATTCCTCAAAGTAAATGATTTCCCTATCGTTCATGTTTACAAAAAAACTTCTCGGATATCAAAGATACTCTAAAGGTGAAATTAGTTCAGATTTAATAATATAAAACACAGACTGTTATGAAATAACACCTAGAGCAATTAGTGATGAGAATAAAACTAAGCACGAATACACTTGTAGGCCATATCTTCGGAAACACCTATAATACCCAACTCTTCAAAATATAAATATAATACGATTTTCATAATGAATACAGTTAAAAGGAAAAGGTTATATATAATTACTTCAAATTGATGTTGAAATTTAAAAAATGACTTAAAAGAATTCAATATGATTGTTCTGTCGAAAGTAACAATTAATGAATCTTTAAAGTCATATTACCTACAAAGTTATGATATTTCTTAAGAACTGTATACAAAAGTTTGGCTAGACAAAGTTAATGACGGGTTGATACGACAAACAAAAACACTATTCACTATAAACAAAGTCACCTTTTCTGAGGACGATCTTTTATTAGTATAGAATAATAAAAGTTAACAGAACGCTAGGCTTTCTAAATTTCTCGGTCTCATCAATTCGAGATCAATGTCCAAGATAGGTTTTTTATCTATTTAGCAATCTTTCATTCTAAAAGACCATTGCCATCTAGAAATTAACACTATAACTGTATAAAATAAAGTGAGCTAAGAGAGAATGTATTATTCTTCGCAAAGTTAATTAAGTAAGCTCAATGATACGGAACTAGTTTTCATGATCGACTCCAGTGTGTTTCTTTCTATTTGTGTACACGATCAAAACAACAAATTTGCTTGAACGTCTGCTGGGAAGCATTCCTGCATAGTGTGGTCAACTATTACACTTAGTTAACTTACATAGTTTTCAAACAGCACGGAGGAGGATATACTTCTAATAGATATAGGATAAAATCGGACAATACAATCGCTCATTCTTACTCACTTCCGAGTGAAGTAAATGACCAAAATATTTGTGAAGAGAATTAGTTCAAGTTGCAACCGAATTGGACTGATGCCTAAATAAAATCAACCTATATCCCCTCCAAATTGTATATAAATACAGTTCAGGCATAATTCTTTGTTGAAATTCGCCATAGAGGATGGAAGACTTCCTCAGACAAGTTCACTTATTGATTGCAACTGATACGCCTCTTGCTCACTCACCTAATCACACAATGTACGAATGATCATTATTACCTATACTACAAGTAGACTGTAAATTCGTTTACTCTTATAGTGCCTGCTTCATATTAATCCTATATGTAAACGAAGAGACGATCAATCTATTTTTCCATGTCAGTTACAAATACACATCAAAAGTCTCTACTATAATAAAAGTATAATGAATGCGATCTACAAATATAACGGATAAGAAGATTTGGGAGATTGAATGTGAGATGTATGTGATTTGTAAAAAAATATTGATTTGATATAAATTGATAAACTGTGAAGGATTAAATCAGTAAATATATTTATAATATAAATGAACTACATATTATGTTTCTTTATTTCAAGCAATCGTGTGAAAGCAAAGTGACAATGGAATAAATTAAAAGTGAAAAAAATGAATTATTTCATTTTGTTACCTTACTTTATTAGAACAATGACAGTGAATAAAAAGAATTTATGAAAAATGTGATTTTTCACTATGACGATCTGTATGAAATGAAATGAAATTATGTATTTGTTTTATATTTACACTGGTGTAAAATATATACTACACACAGGTGTGGTATGGTAATCTCTTCCCCAGCAAGACTGCAAGTGTCTGCTATCTAAGTCCACTCCCATGTTTACCAAAAAGATACTTAGTTCATTCAGCAATATAATACTAATCCTTGCCATAAAGCTGTAGAAATCAACCATTTCAACAATGATGTGTTAAAATAACAGATAGTTATCTTTTGGTCAATAAACATAACATACAAAGTTTCTTACCAGCAAATTATATTATAATAATTACAGACATGAATGTGTTAGAAGCAATAACAGGTAAACTCAGGAGTAAGTAGTCTTGATTTGAACGCTGAACCACTGGATTGCAAGCCTCACGTTCTAACCATTTGACCATCGTCGCTCCTCAAACTGACCATCCTGAGGAGCGATGGTCAAATGGTTAGTACGTGAGG